>JAQGBT010001470.1:0-31816 GCA_034698585.1 Disparrhopalites patrizii | reverse complement strand
GGATAGCCAAAACCCCCGGCCATCTTTAGAAACCGGCCATCTTTAGAACCCGGCCATCTTTCGAGTGATTACGGTATGCTCTTTTCAAGCAAAAGATAATATCTTTTGCTAGCAATTCTTGTACAGGGTGTCCATTAGGGTTATGCCCCATCACCGTATACCGGACCCTGATGACCGGAAAAATGTCCTAAAGCGAGGCGTAATTACTGCTGGTAATGCAGAAATTATGAAAATTAATTTACGATGAACGATGCCTTGTTGATTTTATTGGGAAGTTAGGATTATAATGAAGGTCACCATGTCAAATACAGTTTGAATAGGTCTGCCAAAAAAGAAATGACGGCTACAAAGCAAATTCAATATTAGAAGTATAGTAATAAATTTAAAACCAAATCTGAAGAAGCCGACTGCGAGGATCGTGCTTAAATGATCTGTGGAGGATGCATTACTGGAGAATATGTATTTAACTTGTACTCTATAACTTAGCAAAATCTCCGGCTTTAGACGAAATCGCGGTAATTCTTTCGCCCCTTTGAAACTGTTCTCCCTTTCTCCTTTTATTTATTATCCGCTAATCCGCTACTCTCGACATTCTGACCCCTTTCTTTATTTTTTCCTGTGTTCTTTGTGGCACTTCTTTAACTCTCCCTTTCCTCCCGTCACTATCTCTCATATTTCTATTTCCCCGGTACCTTATTCTCTGCTGCCTCGTCTTTTTCATCCGCTTGTTTATCCTATTTTTGACCTCCTTTATTTTTGCACTGACGTAGCGGATTGACATCCTGTATACTATGCTTACAGGAGGCACTTTGTCTGTGCCGTTCATATTACGCAATGCAATGCATTAAGTAAATTACCTTTCCGACGTGTGTATCTGTGTGTACACAATGAAAGGCGGGCACTTCCACAGTATATTCAGTCTAATAATTAGCAATGCGTCAGGACAAGTAATAATTATACAGATGTATACGTAGGTCGGCTCAGTTGACTTTCTTTTTCATGTCTACTCCAACTCTCCGGTTCGGATACCTATTTCCTCTGGAAATTTTATGATAAATGCCGTGTGAGAGTACTGAATGTCTAAAATGCCAATTATTGTAGCTGAGGGCAAGATGTATTTGAATAAGGATTCTGTCTATATGTACAACGGGCACAAAAAAAGTTTCCTAATGATGTGTAAGCAATGGCAATGAAGTGGATGACTGATTTTTGTGAAAGGATGATAGGTAACATTAAAATCCAGCGTAGTACTATGTATGTTTGTAAAGTACAGGTTAGTGTAAAGGATGAATAATACAGCAAAAAATGAAAAAAAAACTACGTGCGTTTATTTACTCCGTGCGAATAACTTTTGTATTCGTCACAGTGCAATGTCACCAGAACGTTTCCACGTTGTGGCATTTACTCAGGTACTGAAAGAGCTCAAAAACATTGCATGATTAAAGCGATATTTTTATTATCTAAAGCTCCAGTTTTGTAAAAATTGCATGGCTGCTAGATCTGCTTTAAAAAAACGCTTTATCTCAAAGGTTGAAGGTTGATGCAAATTACTGTAGCTACATGAACTGCAGCTATTTGCATGCTGATGTTGCTGGTTGTCAAAATATCCGAAAAATGAATAACTGTGACAATATCTGTATGGAAGCAGGGAGTTAGCTTGTTATAGCTCCAGAAGGTGCCCCAGGTATCAATTCCTGGTAGCTAAATTGTTGAGAATTTGTAGGAGCTCATTTTACCCGTCGTGATGGCTTTGTTAATTGTTGCTAATTCTATTAAAGTTACTTCCAGAGGCTATTCACATTCTGCTAGTTTAGATAAATTAAGTTTCTAGTAGAGTCAGTGTTCCCTTCTGTTGGGACAAAATGATTAAAACATCTCAGCCATAATATTGACCGGTATTAACAATATTGTGTACTCCAGTCCTCAAATGTCTGAATTATGTTAGTACCAGTTTTTTCATGCATTGCTGTTGGTCTGAACTCATGGAAACTACGAATTCTGCACATTATTATTAGCCTTACTAATGTCACACTTGGCAGACTCCCATGAAAGCCTTTTCTTCACAATTTAGATTTAGAAATACCACAGAAAATTGATAACAAAAAGAATTTTTCCTGTCATTCTTACCGCTACTTAAACTTTCAGCGTGAAATAATTAGATTCACAATTTTTCAGATATTGTTCTTTTTCGTGGGATTCAAATGCTAACTGAAGAGATAATATTCGTATGTCGTACGCTATTCGCAGTGTCTTAGAATATTAATCTCTCCGGTTTTCAGATTTTTCAGGAGAAATTAATTGGTACTTTTGTATATGTAGTAGTTGGCCGCAGTATGCCATGCAGTTAAGGAGAAAAATAAAAATTTTGCACACGTCCTACAGGACCTAGTGCTGGTGGCAACAACGTGATAATATAAATGTAGGTGATGTAACATGATGAAGTTTTTTGTTTGTTTTTAAGCATTTTGTGTTTATTTTCGTGAATTATTTTAGGCTTACAAAACCGGCCACATTCGCTGATTGTGTGGGGAATGAACTTCCGATAGGATGGGAACAGGCATACGACCCACTCATTGGAGTATACTACATCGATCACATAAATCGTAAGAATTTTAATTGCTTTTGCTCTGAAGGGTGAAGTTGATGGCTTCCTCTAATTTTAGGGAAATAGCTATGATAAAATTAAAGAGGAATGCCGTGAAAACGTTGTTTTTTCTGTGATGTCTTTTGTGCTTGCCGCTCGTATTGAGCAGATGAGAAACCCTTTACCATGCAAGCGTAAGCATCAATTACATGCATTTGTTTTAATATTATTAATAAATAATAGGCTTGAGTATGTCATTATTCTGTTACCCAAAGAGTAAAATTTTTAAAGAGAAAGCGGCAGGAATTTCCATGTCCTTTGACAGTTGCCATTTGCGGTATTTTAAAGCTTTCAAGAAACACTATGCTGTGCTTCACTTATGGTTTAACGCGAATTTCAAGTATTTATTTCATTTTTTCGCAATACTTGTACAATAGATGCTACATAGGAAAGACAATGGAGGCATTTTACGTGTGCTCCTAAAGGAATGTCATGTAGGTTTTTTTGGGTACAAGCAAGCCATGCAATGGTGCTATACCGATGCTACGAGAGAATATTGTAAATAACTTCTCATGAATTCTAGGAATGCAATTATATGGTGTACGCAATCTATTTTGGAACATTTTACAGAGCGGACTCAAATCGAAGACCCGCATTTGAGTTGGAGAGCTTACCAGGAAGCTATGCTTCGAGACTACCTTTCCACTGCGTCTGAGGAGCTCAAGGTAATGCATCTTGTGTCAGTTTCATGGATTTTGTTATATTACCAAGTTGAAATCGTGGAGCTTTAATATTCTGCGTTACCTCACTTTCTCTCTTTTTCTTTGGAAATATGCAAACACTATACTTATGCTCAAATACGATAACTTTATGTTCTTTATGTCAGGCGAAGAAGGAAACCCTTGATGTTAAGACTAGACGCTTAGGAATAGCAGAAGATGAATATCAACATTTAAATGCAGCTTTAAGTGGTCTACATACAGCGTCATCCACATCATCACGTACGAATTTTGTGTTGCCAGCTTTTCCTTTATGTTTTTTAAGTACATACCTGGATTCGGAATTTAACAATGCTATTTCGTATTTCAATTAACAGTGACGAGTACTAGTTCTGGTAGATATGATCCTGACCTTTTAAAGCAAGATGTATCTTTGGCCAAGCTGAGAGTTATGAGATTAAGACAAGAATTAGAACAAATACGCCAAGAAGTGTCTATCAAGCAACAAGGATTGAGAACATTAACTCAAGTTGAACAAAAGTTGTCTAGTGGTAGCTGCTATACAGTGGGTGAAGCTCATGCAATTATGAATGAGTTAAGAAATATTCAGCGATCCCTTCTGTCGGGAAAGAAAGAAAGGACAGAACTAATGCAAAGTCTGGCTCGGCACAAAGAAGATCTGACCCGATTACAAACTGCAGAGAGCTCACCAGATGTGTCGACTCTCAGCATTCCGTTGGAAAAGTTTAGCACTGCATCGCAAACGGATCTTGTTGGCGAGGTAAAATCCACATTTAATTACTATTGTTCGCCTGCGTATTGGATTTATGGTAAATGCCGAAGATGTTTGCCTTTTATTGCACGATACATGATACTGATGTGTCTATTACAGCTTGTGCCGTTGGGGGCGCGGTTGGCGGAAATGGCTAGACTGAGATTGCAGTACGATGAAAGTCGGAAGGAAGTGCAGCACATCCAGAGAAGACTATCTGAATTAGAGGAAAGTGTTGAACCCGGTGAAGTCCAGTCAGACAAAGATCGCCTACTACTATTCCAGGAAAAAGAACAACTTCTACGAGAATTACGAAGCATTTGTCCTAAATCTAGATCTATTCATGAAATGACTGGCATTCAATTAGAGATTCAGAGACTGGAAAGTGACCTAAGCCAAGCGGCTGAAATGGCAAAGAAAAACATTGCAGATCGTCTCAGACTTCATGAAGAAAAACAAAATCTTCTTCATAAATTAAGGGACGCATTGAATAATATGGCTGCTTTGGAAGGTCGATTAAAATCACTGTCGGCAAGTACATTAAGTATGTCTTCCAGCTCATCATTAGCATCACTGAGTTCAAGTCAAGCGTCTAGTAAGGTGAGAATTTTCTTATTTTATTTCAGTGTCCACTACATTCTATCAAGTCCCAAGTTGTAGTTAATCAAAGTTGAATCCATCTGTGTTAATTATTGAATTTTGGAATAATTTTTGAAACTGTAGGAATTTTTGATCAATACTTCATGCATATAGAAGTATTGCATTAGTTCATAAGTGAAACCAGAGAAACGCGTTTGCTAGCACTATTAAAAAACGTGTAAAATGCCTGTTGTATCTCCGAAGTATTTTCTCCGAGTTATAATTTTGTCACCATTACTTACGCAGACGACTATTACTGTAACAAGCAGATCTTAGCTGCAATGTGTGACGCAGAAAAAATTGTCAATGAATTTGCAGGTTGTGTGTTTACGGTTTCAAGACTTTTTTCTTGTCACGTTTATTTGTCGCGGTGTAAGCAACTATGCGTTTTTTGATGGTGTATCATCAAAAGTTGTACGAAGGAGAACGTTGTTAATAAATATAAGCATTTGTTTTGTATAACCTTTTAGGGATCGTTATCAAGCCTCAGCTTTACCGATATTTATGGCGCTCCGTCGGCACAGCCAGACAATATAAACATGGCCGATTTACACAGACGAGTCGAGCGACTTCTTCAAGTACGTAAATAAATACTAAATATAATGCATTGTTATTATGAACTATGCTACTGATGTTCATCACATGAACATATTCTCTTGGTATTACTAAACTATTAATTCTGAAACTAATAATATCGTGTTGTGACGGCTTATTATGTTGACGCGTGATGCGGTTACTTAATATTAAGTACCTTTCTATGGTTTAAAGGGTTCGGCTTCAAACTATGGCACCAATGTGTCTTCCAATTCTTGTGATGCCTGTGACCAGCAATTAGTTTTAAACCCAGCCACAGCTTCAGCCACGCAATGGCAACAAAGCGATGTTAGCGGTGGTAGAGAATCATCACATCAGGTTACTTCTGGGAATGCACAACTGCAGTTAGTAACATCCTTACCGTCACTGCCATCACTTTCTCCAAGGAGTTCTTTATCTTCAGTATCTCCACCTATATCCCCTTATGACCTTGGACCTCCACCATCCTACGAGCAAGCTTTTATGGAAAAGCAGAAAAGGCTTGCAATGGAAAAACCTCATTTAGAGGATGTTCTTGTTGAGCTTTGTTTAGGAGAAAATTTTGAGGTATGCAGCCTTTGACGTTCTGCGGAGCATCTTATTGAAAAATATGTATACACAGTTTCAATTTGTTTTCAGAATGAAAAGTCTGGATCATATTCGGCACTGCCACCACTTTCCCCCATATCCGAATACGTAGCAAACGACGATTCTACGGTAGAAGAATCGCAGGAAGAAGTTTCAAGGCTTAAAGGTTCATCGTCCGGAACAAATACAAGATCCGTTTCAGCAGCAGTTAGTGACGAATCAGTTGCTGGAGACAGTGGTGTTTTTGAAGCGTCAAATAATCGCAAAAGTGAAAATGCCGCTATGTGTGATCTAAACGCAGACACTGCCCAAATTCAAATTAAGCTACGGTACGAAACGTGTTTCATGAAATTTTTGATTTGGTTTCCTGGTGAAATTTTTGCGCTCCTACTTTCCAATTATCACATCCGTGTGGATCCTTGCCTTAATGATTATTTTTTAACCAAGTTATTGTTGCAAGGCAAGTGCTTTTATTGTGTATGTGATGGAACTGCGGAACTACCGCGCTCATCGTTTGCTGAAGTACAAGACACTAAATTAGTCTGTTTTACTTTTCATGCAGGTATGCTTGCGCCGACTGCACCCTGCACATTGGCATTGAGAGAGCGAGAAACCTCAGTGCCTTGTTTATTCCCGAAAATCATAAAATGTAAGTATTGCATGAACTTGGTATCCTAAGCGTTTTGTTGTGCTAATTTGAGTTTAAATTGATTTGCCTTTACTCGTGAAGAAAAAGAATTTTCATTAGAGTGGATACATTGATTTTGCAGATGCATACGGGTGGCTCTGTTACCCAACATTCCTGGCATCTCGTGTCAGTGCAGCACAAAACCCATTGACGCAAGTGACAAAATAACATTAGGAGAAGATTTCCCTGTCAGTGTTCCGCTTTCTAAGTTAAATGGTAAAACACTACAAATAAACGTATACGGAATTTCACCCTCGAGCTACGAGCATTGCCTGGTAAGTAACCGATTGCTTCAACATTCATTTACTTTTAAATTTTGACGGCTGGGACAAAGTATAGGTTTGCCACTGGTACGTAGTGTTTAATTTAATGACCGAAATTATTATGTTGCAATATTCAGGGCTGTTCACAAGTTAGCCTAGCAGATTTTAGTCCCGACTGTGCATCTACCCGATGGTACAACGTTTTGAGCTTTCATTTTCTGCAAATGGAAACTCATCAAGACGCTCATCATGCCAAAGAATCGAGTGACAAATCTACATTTGAAACACACGCTCATGCTAAGCAAGAAAGTGATATCAGCCTCACTTGTTCAGCTTCAGGAAGACAAACAACTCTGAAAGAAGAATCTAGTGATGAATCAACTATTATTTCCTCACAAACTTCCACATTAACAAGAAATCATGGCAAGTGAAAATAAATCTTGTGTTATGTCAGTGATGCTGACACACATAGACAAATATACAAATTCATTTGGCGGTATCGCTCATTTTTGATTTTCTCCTTTTACAGACGCAGATACTTTACATACGGATGTGGAAAAATGGCACCAGAGAGCGGCTGAATGGCGTTGCACTCCAGAAGCTCTCAACGAAAGTGGGGACGAAGATCAAGAGGAAGATCAATCTTCGGACGAGGAAGAATGCGTTGCAGTGGAAGCAACTGAAGAAGAGGTAATGGAGGAGGCTTTAGAATATGCTGATGAAACCGCTGTGGTGGAAGATGAAGGTGCAGCTGATATTGAAATGGAAGACAAGTCAACAAATACGGAGTGTGTGTTTTTACCTACAAAGTCCAACCGCTCTCCAGCTATCAAAGGAATCGTTATTAAGCGATCCCAGACATTCTCACCCAGTGCTGTTGTAAATAAGAACGAATATGTATGCCGGGTAAGTGAATTTTCTACATGTTCGGCCCTACAATGTCCCAAAAGTGGTTCATCAATTATGTTAGCGAGATACTTTGAATTGTGTTTTAATTTTTAACTACTTTAATTGTAGCTAAACCGAAGTGACAGTGACAGTTCAATGCCACTGTACCGAAAAGTAGAATCCGGAAATGGTAGCGGAGCATTAGGAACTGCAACTTCGGCAAGTGCAGCATTCCAAAGAGGCTCTCTTGAACGTCGTTCGCTTCGATGGAAGAAGATGAGTCCAGCTTCAGCATCTGTGACGCTACCTGTAAAGCATAAACCAAAACCTCCATTACATACAATAAGGACCTCTATTGATTTAGAATTGGATCGACAGGTACAGATGTTATTAATTTTTTCGAGTTATTAATCTCAATGAGTTTATGTGTGTAACGGAAATTTTGAAAAAAAATGTTTTTTTAATGTAGGCTCAGCAGTGTAGGCTGCAATTACTGCAGGAAGAAATTAAAAGGTTAAAACTCCTGAAAGAGCAGTTAGAAGCTGCCAAAGCCGCGGGTGATTCTGAAAAAATGAGTAACCTGTTGGAAGACGAAAGACTCCAGGATTTATTCCAGCGAGTGCCACCTGTAGATCCTCAATCTCCACAGGGAAAGGAAAGTCTAAAGGTTGAAAAACTTTTGAAGAAAACATCTCGGGAAATTTACAAACTGCGCAAAAGTCGAATTTCCAGGGGGAAGCCGGATCTCATTTCGTTTAAGTAAGTGATGTTGTTTTGACAAAACTACCCAAGATACGAATGCAAAACCAAGTCCTAGCTAAATTACAGGATGCTTCTTCAAATTCATTTATTGTTTTAATTCGGGGGCAATTCTTGATGTTCATTATTTTTTCTTTATTACAGGGAGAAAATGGCTTTCTTTACACACACTTCCAACCTTATTCCAATAATGGCCGAAGACGTTGATAGTATTTCCGAAAAAATTTTTCCTTCTCCCTCTGACCTGCAAGATACGTCGGTTTCTAATGCTGCAGTAGCTGTGAAAGCTGATGTTCCATCAGATGTGCAATGTAACAACGTAAATTCAAAGGGGAAGAGGAATTCTGATTGCAATGCAAATTTAAGCCCACAGTTCGACGAAGAGTCGAGTCGTAATAACAATGTTAAACAAGAGACTGAAAAAGGAAGTTCTGAAGTTGTGCAAACGCAAGATCAAAATTGTGTCCAGATTGTTAACGCAATAAGCCAAAGGAGTGACCACGTAATAGATAATGAAATAAAGCCTCAAATTGAGTATGTGGTACATTTGTAAGCTAGTTAGGTAATATTATGATCATAGGTAGTCTATCAAATATTAATACGACTGAACAATCACAATAAGAATAGATATTTGTAAAAACGTAGTTTTTAAGCTTGTTTAAGACATGTACAGGACAACTGTATGTCATTATTGTGCCTTAACTGATAATAATATAGGAATTTACGAAACGTCCTCGATGCATGGTGAAGGCACTTTTACGAGTCTCGCTGGATTATCTGTATATAAAATAGTTGTGTCTTGAAAGTTTTTGTGGTACTATACTTTGTAGGTTAAGTTTTAATTAAAAATGGCTAGAATTCTCGGTGTATAGTATACTTTAAAACAGTTTCTCGTGACGAAAAATAATGAAAACAATAATGGAGAGATTATTTTTGGGCTTCTATTTTAGATAGTGCAACAAAACGTTGCACCAGAAGCATAGCATAATCATCACAGAGTTGCATTTATGGTCGTGCTGGTGTTAGCACGAAGGTAATTTTAATTTATTGTATGCAAAAAAATGTAACTCTGTATAAAGTATGTATCTTTGCAAAACACATTATTTAGTTGATTTTTGAAACTACTATATCACATTGTCGCCATTCTTGTGATCATTGCCAAATTAGGTGCCATTATTCTACTGTAATCGCTGGGTGACCCCAACGCTCAGGGTTACTTATGAATGTTAGAAATGCTGCTTGTAAACACAGAAATCATCTACTTAAATTATTGCATAATTTTCTGAGTTCAAACATACGATTCTGGGTGACATAAGTCATCTTGCTCACTCGCTACGATCCAAATACGAAAAATTATATTCTGGAAGAAAACGGTTTTGATTTTTGCGGGAAATTTCTGTCCGTGCTGTGGGTACATTACACAAAAAGTAAAAATGTCGTTAGACGTATTTTTTTTACTTTTGTAAAAGAGATGAAAGAAATACTGGGCGTACGATCAGTGTATTTCGTACACTGATCGTATTTCTTCGAGATAAGGTCTTTTTTCTTAACTAGTTAAAACTTTTTTATTTGGTTTGTCGAGAGTGCAGCAAGTGTTTTTATTTTGCCCTCATGCCTCTTGTTATTTTATCTTAAGCATTGTGTTGGTTTTTGAATCATTATTGTAAACATTCGTTGTTACTCTGGGTTGCTTCTGCTGGAATAATTCCTTAAAAGTGTATTGGGTAGATTTCATTAAACTGTCCAATTATGTTATGATTCGTTGCCTCTGTGACTCCGTTTTCGCGCCTCTGTGTCTGTATCAGTGTGAAAAAACAGTAAACCGGTACAGTGTACCATTTTTTTGACGCCAAAGTACATACGTGTATGTTATTTAATAGTTGCACCGCTTCTGGGGACATATACATATATACGTTCGTTGGTTGGATAACAGAAGATAATTAACTGTTTGTACTTGACACGTATTAAAATTTATTTTTGTTGGGTTGTACTACGCGACCATAATCCGTATGAAAGTTCTCGCATGTGTATGATTTCGAACTTTGGTTGTGCAGAGTCCTGTCGAAATTCAGTTTCACGGTGTCGTCAAATAAAATAATTATTCTGATGGAAAATATGAGAAAGATTTGTGTAGCAAACATCCAATTTTCATTTTTTTTAAACTGTCATTGGAAAGCTCTTCTTTGCAAGGTTCAACACGAGTTAAATTATTTGTTTTGTGAAAACAAATAAGATTATTACTAATAATCTGTATTTGTTTTCACAAAAAAGCAAACCCTTGTAATTTCTATAAAATCGTCCTTGTTGGTACGAAGCTTCCTGGACTGTGTAAGTGCCTATATGCATAATGCTTACAATCACCGACTAAAAGCATGAGAAATTTTTTATTGGTGTTCCTAGGCGCATATGTACTACAGTATGACGTTATATGTATAATGTTGGGGGCAGGCCAAGAAACCTTTCTTTCCTCAAAACCACCACGTTTTTTTCTCCTCGAGATATCGTCAACTTATTTAATATAGATTTTCTCAGAAATATAGTATTGATTTCATCAAAAAGAAGAATTTCTGTTTACATTACTATTCTTTAAATACAAACAACCATCCGCAGAGTTACAGTTTTAATTACATCAAAATGAACTCTTTAGAATTCTGTTTCGCGAATTAATACAGAGTCAGCATATTTTTGGTTATTCTGGAGGTGAAGTTTGTAAGGAACAGAACGCTTTTTCTTCACCTGAAAACCTTCCTGATGAACTTATGTATCTGATGACTCCCAAGTTTATTTCTAATTACTTTTCTCCAAAAATAAATTTTGGAAAGCAAAACCGGAAAATTGCGATAAATTATTGATTTTGAATCTGAAATTCTCATTTTCCTGTAATACACACAGAGATACATGCATACGCACATCTGCCCATACGTACATACATATATACATTCGGAAAAACTAACACTATAAATTCTGAAAGCGTCAAAATTCGGAAAACTTTTTTTGCGCAGTCCGCAAACAAGGGCATAATTTTAGTTGTATTGCATGTTTTTATTTCATGCATAAAAAGCAAGCTCTAAGGGAAAAAGGGTAATTTAATTTTTATTCCATATTCAAGTACACATTGTAAGTAAAAAAGCATAATTTAAAAACAGGCAACTGTTTGAAAACTGACTTGCAATATCCGCAAGTATTTCCGGAAAATTCCTCAAATTTGTTCAAGCCCTTTTGAAAGTCCTTATTTATGCATAGTGGATTCATAAATTCTAACTGCTTGGCAGGCAAGAAATTCGGATTCATACGAGTTAGAATAAGTTGCTATTAACTCTCTATGTATGTATGTACATAGACAGGAGTTTGTGAGCACATTTTTCAGCATTGATCAGTGAAGTGAATCTCCTTGTCTTATGGAGTAGAGAAGAGGTGGTAAAAATGTGGAAAGAATTATTTTTCCGGGAAATTATAGCGGATGCACTTTAGAGCGCGTCATTCGGACACTTGGGGTAGTACACGTATAATTGAAGCTTCCACCAGCTTAATTACATGGTCACCCCTCTTGAAACGGAAACACAAGATGATCATGTTCGGTGACGGGGAACGCTCATACAAATTAGTATCAATGCCAAAAGCTCTTCCCGAGACCTTTTTTCCCCCCATATCAGCTTTGAATCGGGTGGAGTGCTCAAATATGTTCAGTTGAAACATTCACAACTCCAAGGCTATACACTTGCTCGTGTGCAATCAATATTTATGGCCAGAAATGGCAAACAACGACTATAATAGCCGTCCAACATGGCCAGTATACATTGCATATAACATTAGCACATAATATTGTATACGTACCCAATTCCAGCAGAGGTTCACATAGGCCAGAAGAAACGTTGTTATAGCTTGTTTTTTTTATACAAGTGGGCTTTAGAAGTAATAACCTTGAACATGTTTTTCTTTTGCATTTATTTTTTTTCTCTTGGTCACATTCTCCCTTGTTAAAAGCTATGGGGGTGTATGAGATGAGAGGTCCAATGGGTTCCCACTGGGGCTTGACAAAGAATAAATGCATGTGTTCCAGCCTTGATTGTGTCAGTAGCTTGCTGTCGCCGGTTCAAGAGAGTTTGCTCTGGAGTTTTGTATCAGAAACCATTGAAGGAAATTTACAACCATGTCTGACAAGCCTGTATTGGGATATTGGGACATCCGTGGGGTAATTCTATAATAATAACGCACCAGTTAACAAGTCCCAATTTCCCGCCATCTTTACTGGCAATGTAATTTTAATTTCTTTTTGCGACTAGTGACAATGTAATTTTTTGATGTAGTTCGCCCATCAAATCCGTCTGCTCTTGAAGTACCTCGATGTGGACTTCGAAGACAAACTGTACGGATTTGGTTCTGGAGCCGAGCCCTCTCCAGATGCCTGGTTCAGTGAGAAATTCACCCATGGATTGGACTTCCCCAATGTGAGTTTTACTGTGCCAAGATACTCTTGTCACTACTTCTGACCTGCAGTTATCAGTTTTTCGTGAATTTCTAGGCTATTTATTATTTTCTGTATATAGATTAATATTTTTAATTAAATTAAATATTTTTAATGATTAATATTTTTTTAAACTGCTTAGGTTCCCTACTGGAAGGAAGGCTCCTTCAAGCTGACCGAGTCCAAAGCAATCCTCAAGTACGTCGCTAAAACTCGAGGGCCTCAATTGGTTCCAGCTACTCCTCAAGACCAAGCCGTGAGCGACATGGTGGAATGGGTGGCCAATGACCTGCAACACCAATTGGTGACACTGGCATACTCTCCGGTACTTTTTCCCCGTTCAAATTAAATAGTTAAAATTAAATTATTTTTAGAAATCATTTTTAAGACAAGTTCTACTACAGTGGTTGTTTACCAATTATATTAATTGTTGCCGACCCAATGGAATTCTTGAAATGATTTCGATTCTTATGAATTTTGATCGAAATTTGATTTTTTTTCTTTGTAGACTGGGAAAGTCGAGAAGCCTTTGGAGGAGTCAACGGATGCGAAATTTAAAGACCTGAACAAGTATTTGGAAAAGCGGGACTTTGTTATGGGAGACAAGGTGAGATTCTACTAGGAACTAGCCGGTTTCCGTCCTTGTTTTTTCCTTTTAGTAACCCACTATTTTTTGGAATGGATTGGGTATTTGTGAAATTGCATGTTAACAAAAATGTGCATAATTATTTGATTTTAACAGGTCATGTACGTCGACTTCTATGTCTATGAGGTCTTGCACGAATTCACCATGTACAAGGCGGATTTCTTGAAGCCATACCCGGCTTTGGAGAAATACATCGAGAGATTCGAGAGCCTGCCTCAAATTGCGGATTTGATCAAAGCCACCGCCAAGTATCCATGCTACAGTCCATTTGCCACCATCATTTTTTAATGGATTGTTTACACCTCCAAAATTGTGCCCATCATTCCTGGATTTTTTTTTGTTGGCGCCATTTTTTTCTTCTAAAAGAAATATGTGCTTTGGATCGAACTTGAATTGGAAATAAATGCTGGAAATTGGTGCATTGTGCTCACATGATTTTATGTTTTTACATTTTAATAACCTAATAATTTGTACTTGCATTTCGGTTACTTGTTTGCAAATGTGACACTTGAACTTTCCTGTATCGATATAGCCAAATGTACCTGAACAAGTGTACGTTTTCGAAATATTTTCATTGTTTGATTGCGCCCCTCAAACAGCATCCAAGCATTCCCAACAGCATCCCAGTTTGTTCATATACCAAAGCTAACCATGCCATTTTTTGCCCTGCTGGACCATTCACTATTTGTATGAAAGTCATCCCTGTTCTTGCTGTAGAAACGGCTGGGCTCGTTCATCATATTTTGCGGGGATCATGAATTAAATGGTTAGTAATGTGTGGGGGATGTCAGTGAATGTCATTCTAAGCCATTTTGATAGCTGTCGTCTCATTGAAAATCAGCGACACTGGAACAAATACACTTAGATGTTGTTCCTGTCATTCTGCCCTTGACTTTGACTCATTTCAAGGTTAGGAAGCTGCTGTATTTGTGCATAAAGCCTTGCTAAGCCCTATCACTCTGGGAATTAATGCAAAATTTACCATAGTGTATCCATTAATTGGCAGTTAAATTCCATGGGCTTTCAACTGGAGATGGTTGCTCATTGTTCCCATACGTATCTACATGTTTTTGACCATCCGTCATAACCTAGACCAATTGTGTATGCATATTATCAAATATTCCCCTATCACTCATTTTTGTCCATTTGCGAACTACCAGCCTAAGTGGAAACTTCGAGCGGGGGGACACATGCTAATTACACTGATAGCATTTTAACTGGCATTCAAAAGGACACACCACCATATTATTTATCCGCGGAACTTCACATGCTTCATCGCCTGCTTCGTACCCAAATGCTTACAATTTACATGATTACTATTTGACTCTTGCCGAGTTCAATATACGCACATCCCGTGTTACATGTTTGACGTTCGCATTTGATATGATGTTTGATATGCACACAGGGAATGGATAATTGTGGGACGTGTACATAGATATACCTTGTCTCCTTTATCCCTTTATTACGAATTAAAATTAATCTCCGAAGTACCACAGCAAGGAATTTTGTGCCCAGCTCCAAAATTAGCTCCATAACGGAATTCTCTCGTATAGTAGTTCTTGTGGCGTTGTGAGCATGTTTGCCCATAAATGGATATCGGGACAAATTATAGGACGTATAGTGTGCACAATTATTTATACTATCTGATATAAGGAACCTCTCGGGGTTACGTGGGAATGTTTTCTCTGTCGAAGGTGCCTGGCCGTAGACTCCACCGGAACTCAAGTGTGACACAATAGGATGTTAATAGCAGAAGCGTTTTAACAATAGTAGTTGATAAAAACAAATGTACATATATTATAAAAATTTTGAGTATGTATAGACAATAAAATAGCTGATTGATTTAGATAGCTTTTGTTAAATTTTATAAGTAACGAGAAGATTCACCGAGTTAATGAGGATGCACAGTTAGCGCATTAAATACTGATTGCAGGGCAAAGTGAGGAATAATTCCAAAAAGTAGGGGATAATTCCCTTTATGTAATACCCTGGCGTCTGCCTCTTTCCTCAAAAACAAGTGATGTTTTTATTTTAGCCTTGAAATTGTTTGATATAAAATATCATGGAATTGCTATTCCCTATAGGCAGTTCAGTTGGAAGATTTGTGGCAAGATGACATAAATGCAACCGCCAATAACGAAATACTTCACCCAGAGCCATCGTTACGTATCCCAGTAATTTGCTGCCGTCGATTGAGCGAGTATAACTCTATAGAATTTACATTGAAGGATTGCAACCATGTCTAGCAAACCTGTATTGGGATATTGGGACATTCGCGGAGTAATATTGCTTTACTAAATGATCATTACCTCCACAATAATTCCTGCAAGAATTTTTCACGATTGTTGTCACTAATTGTTTTTCTTTCCCATTTAGTATACTCAACAAATCCGTCTTCTCTTAAAGTACCTCAAGGTGGACTATGAAGACAAACTGTACGGATTTGGTTCTGGACCCGAGCCCACGACGGAGGCCTGGTACAATGAGAAATACTCCCATGGGTTCGACTTTCCCAATGTGAGTTACAATTGTTGGCCAGCAGCTTCCAGAGACTTTTTGGACAGCTTCCATGGGCTTTGTAGACATATTTTTGACGTTATAGTATTAAAGTTAATACAATAAAATATATTGTTTTTTTTTTACAATTTGCCAGCTTCCATACTGGAAGGATGGCTCCTTCCAAGTGACGGAGTCCAAAGCAATCTTCAAGTACGTCGCCCAAACTCGAGGACCTCAGTTAGTTCCAGCCATTGCTCAAGAAGAAGCTGTGAGTGATATGATAGACGGGTTGGCTCAGGACCTTCAGCAGGAAATGTGGAAAGTCGCATACAATCATGTACATATGACGTATTATTATAGAATACTTTCTCTTACCAATAACATGCTTTAGTGGAGATTCCAGATAAACTGGCTGCTCATTAACATTTTACGGAATAAATAGGAAATCTTTGAAACTCAATTTGCTTCTCCCCTGTAGCCTTTGAAAACTGAGAAGACATTGGAGGAGGCAGTGGCTCCGAAATTTCAAGAACTGAACAAGTTCCTGGAAACGCGGGATTTTATTTTGGGAAACAAGGTGAGTCTTAGGAGCAACAAAGTGATCTCCGTACTACTTGATCCCAAAAAATTTTCGGCTGGAATTGAATAACGAAGGAGAAATTTGTTATTTTACACAGTTGACGTACAACGATTTCTTTGTCTACGAGGTCTTGCACCAATTCTCGGTGTTCATTTCTGGATTCTTGAAGCCATACCCGGCTTTGGAGGAATATGTCCAGAGGTTCGAGAGCTTGCCCCAAATTGCTGATATGGTCAAAGCTACTGCCAACTACGTATGTTACAGCCCATACGCCACAATCAAATTTTAAAATGCTACGTGCTTTTCCACAAAAACATGTAATACTTTGCCTAGTATGATAGTCCTCATATTACTATTTTGTTTCGTGTTACATTTTCCAAAAAAGAGGGTGCTGGATTGAGTTTGAATGATTACAATAAATTCTGGAAATTGGTGTACTAAGCTTACATAATTGGTAATGATAATATGATTGCCATCTGGACATTTTGTTCCCTCGTTCCGGCCCCCTTTTCCATGTGAAGCTAGATCAGATTCTCGCGTGCATTTAATCCCTAAATAATTAATTTGAATTTAATACTGCTTTACAGAGAGTTGGGTTTTCATTTCACACCACGTTTAGCATTGCTAATCTATTCTGTATAGCTGTAAGCATTGAAAAAAAAACATTTCAGAGATGAGGGTCCAAGCACCGGGCAAACGTTTGTGACATGACAGCATAGTAATTGTGTGCATGCATAAATTGCAGTAGCTTTGGTTTTTGCATCAACGAGTCTTCTTCAAGGACAGAAAAAAATTATGGACAGAATTAGATACATTGATATAGGTGTAAAATTTTCCAGTGACTTTGTATGTACATACATTTTCAGTGAACACACCCACAAATATTTTTTTTTCATTACATTAAAGTAAGTGGACCGTGGATGTAATAACCTTGAAACTGTTTTTTTTTACATCTATTGCTGTCTGTACACCATTTTTTCCTTTGTTAAGAGCTTTGGAGGTGTGTGAGACGACAGGTCCCATAGGGTGACAGCGGGGCTCAGCAAGACCATGATCTACTGCATGCATTGTGTCAGTAGTTTGCTGCCGCTGGTTCCATCCAGTTCTTCTGAAGCTTTGCATCCAAGGATTTTGCAACCATGTCAAACAAGCCTGTGTTGGGTTATTGGGACATCCGCGGGGTAAGATTTCCTTACGCATTGTACTAAAAATTATCATTTCTATAGCATTTACCAACAATAGTTGAACATTTTTTTTTTGTTCACATTTAAGTACGTCCAACAATCCCGTCTTCTCTTGAAATATCTCAATGTGGATTTTGAGGACAAACTCTACGGATTTGGTTCTGGACCCGAGCCCACTGCCGATTCCTGGTACGATGAGAAATTCAATCATGGTCTGGACTTCCCCAATGTGCGTTTAAAAATACCAAATAATCCGTTTGTTGGGTAGTTTTTTTTGTTTATATTAAAATTTAATAATGGTTTTAAATTGCGTAGATTCCATACTTTAAAGATGGCTCCTTCCAAGTGACCGAGTCCAAAGCAATCCTGAGGTACATCGCTGCAACTCGAGCTCCCGAATTGCTTCCAGCTACTCCGGAAGACCAAGGCGTGAGTCATATGGTAGAAGGAGTAGTTACTGATCTGCTGAAGCAATTGACGATGTATGCTTATGATCAGGTACTTACTTTTTGTTTGTTTTTATTACTATCAGTAGTTAGTTACCATCACTAGAAAGTTCAATTAAATTCATGCCCCATTAGGATTGTACTGAATAAATGAAATTCAATTTGTAACACGATTTTCCTGCAGGACGGGAAGTCTGAGACGCCTTTGGAGGAAGCCTTGGTTCCAAAATTTGAACTGTTGAACAAGTTTTTGGAATCGAAGGACTATATTTTGGGAAAGAAGGTGAAATTCTTTTACGGACAAGGAGAGAGAGAAGAAATATTCCTTAAATAGACCTCCGTAATATTTTTCTTCAAATAGTTTTGGGTTGAATTGCAATGATGACTCTGAATTTTGTTGATTTGCGCAGATGACGTACAACGACTTCCTCGTCTACGAGGTCCTCCACCAATTCACGGTCTTCAATTCTGAATTCCTGAAGCCATACCCAGCTTTGGAGAAATATATCCAGAGGTTCGAGAGCTTGCCCCAAATTGCTGATTTTGTCAAAGCTACTGCCAACTATGTATGCTATAGCCCTTTCGCCAAGATCAGATTTTAATGGACTGGTAGCTCTGTCAACATGCTACTCATAATTTTTGGTTTTTTCTTCATTTTTCCAAAAAAAGAGGTTGAATTGGGTTTTGAAACGTTACATTAAATTCCGAAAATTGGTGTATTGAGTCCAAAATATTTACTGTTAAAATAATCTCCCCTTGACTTTGACCCACTTCAAGGTCGTTAGTCTTTGTCACAAACGTTTCTATGCCCTAGCGTTGAAGAAATCATGAAACGGGTGCATTAAGGTGTGGAGTGCCATGAAATTACTGTGAAGCTAGCGACTGTACTTCAATGTAGCATTCTGATTCTGATCCTTACTAGCATTCACAGATCTTCTGGATCATCTAACACAGAATTTTTGTGTGTGCAGGTTCGTTATCAGAACTAATTCCCCTATCACTTACTGCTTGTTCAGTCATATCGGGTAACATGTACTTAATGCAAGGTCACATGTAGTTAGATTCGAAGCACTTTAACTAGCATTCAAAATGACAAATTAACGTAGTATTCTTTCCCAGAACTGCACTTGACTAATTCACCGGCATGGGAGCAAGATGTTAAAAATGATGTTATTGCCCTTGACTTTTGCATCTCTCGGTTATCACGTATCAAATGTTGGATATTCGTTTATTTATTCATTCATAGTACACTGGATACTCTTGAGAAGTAAATGCACGTTTGCAACTTGTTGCTCACCCCTTTTATTGAGAGTTATTAAAAATCTACTTCTAGAACTCTAGCCTTAACGCAGCCAACATTTCACGTACAAAACTAGTTGCATAACGTGAAGTTAACTAGTTATGGATACGCATCAGGTCATGTGGATTTCTGGAGATGCTTGTAAATTAATGATAATCAAGAGGAATCAAGAGAAATTATAAGTACTTATTATATCTGTACGTGGCCACAAGACTAATTACTATGAGAAATCAAAAACCTTCTGGGGTTCATTGAGATTATTTAGTTTTCATACCCTGCGGAATTTTAATACAATGGAGCCACCATGTCATGACAAAGGCACCTGGCTGAATTAGAATCCATTGAGAGACTCCAGTGACAAACAATGGGATGAAGATGGTTAACAGTATAGATTTACAGCCATAACAGTTCTTAATAACAAAGGCATCGTACAATGTTAAATGTCCGCCTGCACAATAAAATCATGAATTCATTGTCAGTTGATCCAGGTCGGGCCATTTCCCCAAGAGTTACGCCAATCCAGAGATCCAGAGCAGGTTATATTTATGTATTATAATATGAGATTGAGGGCAAAAAGGAACATGTATTGAAATATTTTTTATTCCAACAATTATTAATAGATATTAATTGCCCAAAAGTCAGTACAAGTGGATGGATTGTTTTGTTGCCTAACCTGGAAAGGAGAGAATCCATATGAATTAGCATTTTAAAATCCAGTTATCACGCTTCGCCATTGTTTGCCACAGGAAAAATTGGACATTTCAAACGCTAAAACGTACAGCCATGCTGAAAGGATCACCATGCTTTAGAAACTGATTCTGGATACAGTACAACGCTGTACCATTCAAAACATTTAAGACCATAAAAATTAGCATGCAAAAACAAAATATCCAACACGCTCAAGGAAGAAGTGAGAGTAAAACGTTTAAAACACACTTTGCGTTATATAGATATTAGGTACCCTGTTCGCATTTAAATCTAAATGAAGATAAGATACGAACTTGTTTGTGCCTTTTTTTGCTTCTCAAAAAAATCCATAGCTATATAAATAATAATAATGCACTCCAAAAAACTCCACAGAGGGATAAAGAGAGGCGCCGAAGGTGATAACGTCCTAGTAGTACCGTGGTAATAAAAATCAATTGGCAAAATAACAGGGAAATAATCATATTTATACCGGGGTAGGTGATAAGAGCTAATGTCATTATTTATTGTATAATATTTCAAAGAGAATCCATCCTTCACAGCATTTATGGATCTCATGCAGTGAGCCAAAAAAAAAGGAAGAACAACAACGTGATAAATGAATTAAAAAATGCAGCAAAGTAGCAAATAATGTACAAGGGTTACATTAATTATATAACATTAATTAAGATACAAGGATATGGGTTACACACTATACTAGAAACTAAGAGTCTCATAATCCAGGTCATCCTCCGAGCTGATGAGGCTGAGCGAGGAGTCATGCGGTGGACCAAAGAGATCCAAAAAAGAGGTGCCATGCTCAAGCCAAACATTGTCATCCCAAGGCCCATCCGCGACGATGACGACATGAGACACTACAGATCATTTTTTTTTTTTGCAAGGAGGAGGAAGATGGACACATTTTTTTGAGGTTATTCGAAGGTTTTTTGAAGATGTTCGTAAGGTTGAGGAGCAAGAGAATCAGAGCAAACTACAAGACAGAGCAAGCTTGACTGATTTCCTTCTGCTTGGCACGGAAACCGGAGCATCCCATTTGTGCCATGGCCTCCGTGGTGAGCAAAGCTACTTTGTTATCCCGAATTCTCTTCAACAATGGCTCACGCTTCTTGGCCGCTTCCTCTCTAGTGCCACTACCGTCGGGACCCATCACCCTCGTCCCATTGTTCAAAGTAGTAGCTTTGGAGAGCAGGAAATTATTCTCTTGCATCTGATTCATTGCTCCTTCAACTCCGGACTTGGGATTCAAGATACTAGTCTTACTTGAGTCATCACTGCTGTTGGTGATATTGCTGCTACTCCCGCCACTCCCACTGCTACTACTCCCCATCACTTTCTCCGTCCGGATCTTGTCGATGACCGTGTCCGCCGCAATCTTGAACACAATCGGCTCACTCACGGCATTATTGGGCTGAGGTACAGATGAGGAGGGGGAGGGGACAGCTACGCCACTACTACTAACGGAGGAGGATGTCAAATCCGGGGCGGACAAGGTCCGACTTGAAGAGTCTACGGAGGTCAAGGGGTCATTGAAGGAGACTTTCTGGGGGGAACTATTACTTTTGGGGGTGTCCGTGCTGAGGTTCTTATTGCTCCCACGACGTCGGATGATGCTTGAGCAACTCGCTTTTGCCGCATCTAAATTTATTTCCTCTAAAGTGAGCTGATGAGCCAACATCGGGATGTGTCCCCCCGAGTCACTCCGGAAGGAGTCTTGATGGGACATCCCTTTCCTCCTCCTACTACCCGCTCGTGTCGTACTACTTGTTTCCACTGAAGTCTCCGATACATTATCTGTCATATATTTAAATCACACGTCGATGGGTGCATCAAAAAGAAAAGGCTTCGATCAACAAGACACGGACATGCACCAAAAACTCTCTTGTTCTGTGAGTTTGTGTGAGACTTTTTGTTTTGTTTTGTTTAGAGACGACGCTTTTTACCTTTTCCTCCACCACCCAGAAAACTAGAAGTACTTCCGACGGAACCCCTTGAACCACTACGGCTTAAACGTGACATGGGTTCCGGTGTATCGGGTAATCTGGGTTGGGCATTCAAATTGATTTCGGGTGCCTCCCAGGAGAATGAATTGCACGTTAACTCCGATAATGGTATTCGCTCTCGTCTTCCCAGTAACCAGAAGGTACTCATTTCACCTAGGAACAAAAAAAAAAGAAAAAAAATTGTATAGCCATTAGCAGTTTACCTACACCTACATATGTACGTATGAGGTAGTTAGTGGAATGAAAAAACACTGAAAAGGCAACAAATCTCAACCAGAGGTTGACTTTACTGGGCTTATACCCGTTATGGACACATGAGCTACTAATTTTCAAAAAAAAAAAGAGTCAAGAGTCTTGTCCTTTCTCTTACCTTTGCCTTTCATGGAGACAGCTCCCCGGAATTCGGTGTCGTAGGTACCGGGTAGCAAATTCTTTGTCACTTCAGATATCTGAACTCTCCCAGCTGCACTCGTCGTCTCCATGCGAGAGGCTGGTGAAAGGACCAAAAATGGTTTGGTGATTAAATTGCACTTTCATTCTTTGACCTCTGGACATTGTGTACATGTTACTACATTGTTTTAGTGATTTTAGATGACATATTGTAGTCATAACGTAATCAGTTGGACCTCACCTGTGTTCACTGTGTCGCCAAAGAGGCAATATCGGGGCATTTTTACGCCAACCACACCTATAATGAAGACCAAAATAAATGAGGATTTTAATGATGAAAACTGAAAAGAACTTATTGCAGCGTTAGCATGCTATATTAATTCATATTATTAAAAAATATGAATTATTTAAAAAAAACTACAATGTACCTGCAACGATTGTTCCCGAATGAACTCCTACCCGGAGTTTCAGATGATCCTCCGCTAAATGGGAATGTATACAAGAGAGAAATGTAAATTCAATTACATTCTTCCATATCTACATATTTCCAATTTTTAAAAGGTATCTACAGAGGTAAAAAAACGGAAATGAACGTACACACACCAGATTCTTTACTCGCGGAAGGATCCTTGAGTCCTTGCGAGGCATCAATCATATCTAAAGCCATATCGCAGATTCTTTCACAATGATTAATGTCTTTCTCCGGCGCCCCCGACACCACCATGTAAGCATCTCCAATCGTCTCAACCTGAAAAAAACTCAAAGGTGACAGTTTTAGGATCCTTGATAGCACCAAATCTTCACTATTGACCTGTCTAAAGCGGGTGAAAGTTTGTGGAGTGATTCACATGTGAAGACTGAAGACACAAACCGGTGGAAGTCCAGATTTTTTAGTACATAAATATCCTTTGACTTTTAACAAACAAAGGATTATAATAACACAAAAGCTCCTCTCCGTCTTCTTTCGTCGACTTTTCCAACTTAACTTATTCTGCAGTGAATCTTTAGCCTTCATACGTGTGTACATGTAAGGGAAAGTATTGGAAAAAGCAATATCGTACCTTGTAGACTCCATTTCTCTCCGTGAGTTGGTCAAAGAGAGAGTACATGTGGTTCAGCATCGTCACAACCTGCATCGGGGTGATGCGACTACATATTTCGGTGAAGGTTACTACATCGGAGAAAAGGACGGAGACCATATCGAAAACCTTTGTTTAAACGCAACAAATTAATACATTTTATACACACATTCTGTGTATAAAAATATTCTGTACAGCCACCAATCAGTGGAGATATAAGAGGATTAATTGATTGGAAATATTTAATTAATTAAATTTAATGACGTACTTCGCAAGTATCAACGGGATTAATTCCCTGACGGATACGATCGGCCACTTGCTTGGGGATCATTTGATATAAAAGCTCGTCAGTTCTTCTCATTTCCATGTCCAGCTTCTTCATGCTTTCCTCCAGTTTCAGGGATTTTTGCTTCTCCTGATCCAGCGCCAGCTTCAACTGGATGGACTGCTGCGTCCCTGCCAATACCAGATCTCTGACCACAAAAAAGGAATAGAAACGGGTGAAAATACTTTCTTAACTTCTCATACAATACCCTATCAATCCTTTTATACGTTATTCAGCCAGTATTGGGAACCACAATAAAACATCTAGTGCCAGTTTGTTGTTGGAGGCATTTCTTGGAGGAAAATCCTCGTCCTGGGATTTTTATTGAGAGTGAAAGCATTGCTTTTCTCTTGGCCCTTCAGTTGCTTTTATACTCTCCTGTAAGCCTATAATATAGCATGATTGCCATGTCAATTGCAACCTTCGCATGCTGACCGTAAATTGCTACCTTTGTTACTATAGAGATACAAATGGGGCTAAATCCATTTTTTTTCCAGTCTTCCGTCTTATATGGTGAATTATAGTAAGTTGATTTATTCCAGTTTATTCCTCCATAATTTTTGTTCTCATCCTTATCGAACAGGATACAGTTGGGATTAACCAATGAAAAAAACCATAATATCGCAATAAAATTGAAAAATGGTTGGAAATGAAAATCGAAAGGTTGGGATAATGTTTTTTGTGCAAAAAAAGATGAAAAATGGTATAATTTATATACAATTGTATACAGATGTAGAATGATATAGAAATATAATTAATTACCGGCTGCAGTCATGAAGGGACAAATCATTAATGAACAGTCCAGCAGCTGTTAGGGTGTCCAAATCGTTGGCGAGTGGAGTGGCGAGGTACAACAACATGTTCCACTCCTGCATGAACATCATTTGTCCTGAGAGTAATTTATAATTAATTTCCAATTATAAAAAAGCTCATTTCTCCGAAGTTCATATAAGGTGGGGAAAAGTGTCACAAAAACTACAAAATATTGAAAAAAGAAATAATCAAATGTCGTCAGTAACTAAAGGAGACAATTACCTTTCAGGCGGAGCGTACTCATGCTGTCATCATCATACAAGTTTCCATCGAGAGATTCATCATCTCTGAGGGGCGCTGTTGTGACTAACTCAAACACGTTGTTAAGCCGTTCCAAAATCTATATGAATGCAGAATTTACCAATATACACGTAATTATATATTTCCTTCCATTCCATGTATGAATCTCACAGCGGGGAAATAAGCGAATTTCTGCATGCAAGGAGCCGGAAAAACCAAGTGAAAGGAGCGTAAAAGGATTGGATTTTGTGTGGGAGAAAAGTAATTGTGGGAGATTGAATAGAATTAAAATTACTTACAGTGTTGAAGTTAAAGGAGATCAAAGGACGGACCAAGTCGAAGGCTTGTGTGATGCATTGTCCATTCAAATCTTTTAAGATGGTTAACAGAGAGTGACCGCAATAGCGTATGACCATGTTTGGACTAAAAACAAATTCCAAAGGAAACTACTATTATCTTTCTTCGCCCAGAATAAAATCAAGTATATTAGAAGAAAAGAGTCGTTCTAACAATAAGCCATTTCTATTTTGTATGAAATCGATCTGTGTTTGGGGGAGGGAAGATGATATTAGATTAGGAATTGACATTATAAGCCCACTCCGTTTTGGAGGGGAAGTGGATACGTCTGGTAATAAATTTCCTGGGAAGACACCACTGGGAACTGGTGAACATTTCAAAGGAAATTCAAAGCTGTTTAAGGAAACCACGGATGTGGGGTAAGTGCACGTGCTTAATTTGATAATGAATATATCGAAGGCTGGAATGACTCCTTTTCATCATATGTGTGTAGATACCATGTGAATCTGATTAGTTCACTAATGCACAGGAACTTACCCAAATACAAGACAAAATGGAAATAACTCAAAAATAATTGAGGCTTTCACTGGAAGTTGCTGTTCCTCCCGGATTATCGCTGTGAGATCAGCAGTCTAGAGAGAGGGAGCAAATTACAAATACAATATAAATCATACGTATTTGTATGTTATATGAGACTTGAGAAAGTGTATGACCCTAACATTTTCATCATGTTCAATCATATTGCATACGCAGTGCTAACATATAAATATAAAATTGTTTTCTCCAAGTTTGTTTTTGTCACAATGTTTTTTTGGAAGATATAAAAATGGATAATGACCTCAGCAAACGCTCGATTGTCAAAATGAAGCTGGAAAATGACGTGCATTGTGTCCCCATCAAGCTCCTCCGATTTTATTTGTATCTCACAATCCGTGTCGTAGAAATGCTTAGCAACCTGTAATCACAAAAAGTTTGAATTATTTTTTTTAAAACAAACGAATCCCTTTGATTTTATATTTTTAAGATATTCGAAAATTTCAATAAATTAGGTTTATTACACCAATATTTTCTTTTTCAAGTATGATTTTTGTACTCCACTAAATGTGAGAATGTAATACATACTTCAGATTGAATGAGGATTGAAGGAGGTTGTTACCTGCTTAATTTGACCCATAGTGTAGTAGACAAAGCCCCGTCGTTTACTTCTGTAATGCAATAGGAGTCCATCTTGTGTCTCGCTTTCACAGAAGAAGGATGGTGCTCGCATTCGAGGGTAGGAGTATTTCAGATATTCATGGAGGTTGTCCAGTCCTTTTTTTTGTTTATATTAAAAATTTGCAAACATTCATCAGCATCCATAAAAAAATCATTTTCCAGGAGACTTCCCACAACGCTTAAAAAGATCTACACACCCGAATAAAAGCTCGAAATGCGCAAAATCTGTGCCAAGTTGCTAAATCCTTTGACTGTTTTTAAAAGGGTAAAATACCATAATAAAGCTTGCAGTAGTGCTTTATTCTATGCAAAAATAGGCGGTGGAGCTCTGATGACGAATTTATGAACCACTTTTTGTGACTAATTTATTTAATAAAAACAAATGTCCCATTTGCTTGCTCGGTGAACACTCAGGCGGGGGCGTGAAAAGGCTGCCGTTTGTAGTATGTAGATTTTGCAGATGAAGAAATCCGGCTTTACCACCGTCTACATTCTACCTTGTTAAAGTAGGAAGGGCAAGAAGCGAGGCTTGGATGACTTTGATCGTGCCCCAGGCAAATTAGCCGAGGCTCGGTAGTCGGGGCAAAATAAATAAATTAGGAGATTATGTCTGCGATGAAATTTTATCCTTTTCCAGAGTAAATCTACATCGTTGGAGTAATATTTAGCTGAACCATGTAATCTGATTGCTTGTGGTAGTTCTCCAATATCTCCTTTCATATCTCCTAGCTACATTTCCTTGTCCAAAGACTCGGGTCATTTAAGCCGGCAATCCAGAATTAGAAATGTCACAAAGAGACATGCATGTGTTAATTCTAGAAAGTCAAATTATAAAGTGCGAATCTTTTATGTGTTTTTTCCTAACTGAAGCAGCATTTAATCTTCCCGCACTGAAACATTAGATTAATTGTACGGACTAAATAGAACACACGGAACTAGTTCAGTTTTGCATTGGTTAAAAATATATTCGGTAGGTTATATAAATGACTTACAATTTTCATTTATAAGCAAGAGTGAGTAGAACTTCGTAAAAAGATGCCTTTTAAAATTAATTAGTTTCATTTTTTGAATCCTCCTTTTTTGTATCATTTGGATATTTGATACATGCAAGTAAATTCTTTGTCCATTAAAATAATTGAAGAGCCGACATTGCAACTAGGGTTAGAACCTTAAGTTAATTGATTTTTTTTAATAATAAAAAATATATTATATGCGATCAAAGCATTGCAAAATTGGCTTTGCGTCCTGCTTTCTGCATTTCAAATATGTTCTATATATACTCTGTTTTAAGCTACGAGGCTGCAAAATGTACATACATGTGTACAATAAAATGGCAAAAATACTCCAGTTAAATGAGCGATTGTTGTCCTGAAAAATTATTTACGATTATGTAGCTTGTGTAAGCTCCGTAAGAAATTTTTGTTTGGCACTAGACGCCCTTCCCTACCTTGAAAGAATTGATCGTCTCTTTCTACAAGCACTGATTGAGGCAGGAGGAGACGAAGTTAAGTCGGCTTTTACCTTGTACAGCTTAGATATACTATATATATGTACATACCTCTATAATATACGCATGCATACGTATTCTGGTCATGTGGGTCACCAAATAAATGGAAAGAAATTTACACTGGCAGGACACAATTTCCCTGTCAGGAGAGAAAAACGAGGGACATTACCATTAAGGAAGTCTCGCATGTGTCGTCCAAGGACTGACATCACTTGATCGTAGCCATATTGACCCACAAACTCCACAAAATAAATCCCCATCGCCTCGAAAAATTCTTGCTCCGATATGTCCAAGACCTGTGAAAGATCGTGTAAAATGGACAAAAACATTTGATATCAGTTGTACCTAGTTAAATATTTAAAGCATTACTGGACTTTTTACAAACATCACGATGTAGAAAAAGTTTCAAATAATTATTGTACAACATTTTTATCTTATATTTTGCCGGATGAAGTGCTTTCACACGCAGCGTTGCCTAATGAAACCTCTCAATAAAAGTGGAGAATTAATTTTTAAAGTTAATTATTCATACATCTTAAAATTGCATGAAATACCGACAAAGAAATTTAGTTCAATGCTATGTTTACTTTCTATTTTCATATAATAGCAAATTGCATTTTGAATTAAATCTTGGTCCTTTTTACATACTCAAAATGTACATACATATGTAATACAAAGATTTCATCCTTTCTGCACCAACAAAACTGAACATTAATAAAAAAAACGTTACCTGCACGGCACTCCGAGCAAGTCTGGGGATGAGTGTCTCCGCGTACACATGATGTGCACTGAAATCAACAAAGCGGAAAATGATATGTTTATTATTCGGTGTAAATCACCCAGAATTTGTCACTATTCTGCCCATATGCAAAAAAAGTTTGGTACAAATCACATGAAATTAATCTCATGGCGGTATTTTCTCTCTCTCTCTCTTTCTCCATGTTCTCTCTCTTTAAACTCTCTATCCGCCTTAACCACTAAGCCATGAACCTAAGGTTTACATCGACATGCCCACGGAGCGTCTCCCCGTAAGTGGCACATTCCATCTTCATTTTACACTCACACACTATTGAATAAAGAGCAGTCTTCACAAAAAAGAAGACCTGATTGTACATATATACGCGGGTATAAGTCTTCAAAACGGAAGGAGAGAAAGTCAGAGATGGAGGCAGAGAGGGAGAGAGCAATAGTGAGAGAGAGAGAGAGAGAACATTCCAGCAAAAATGTCTTTCTTCCCCTCCCCCAGTTTTTGATTTCTATGCATACCTACTTGGTTTAACTTTTCAGCTCTTACGGATTTAGTGAATCTCTTTAAAGGGGATTTTTTTAGTCAAAACCAAAAGGACGTAAAAGCGGTGTGGGTATGAAAGATTGAGGAAGAAGAAGAAAGACGGCGAGAGGAAGGGAGAGTAACTGGGAGAGATAAGGATACTAACGGAAATAGATAGAGAGAAAGCGAAAAATATGGAGAAAGAGAGAAAAAGAGGGTGAAAAATTCAGAAAAAGTTAAAGAAAAACAAGAAGAGAGAAATAAAGCGAGAAAAAGAGAGAACCCGAGAAAGCGAAAAAAGAGAGAGAAAGCGAGAGAAACCGAAAGAGAGAAAGCGATAAACCGAGAGAGAAAGCGATAAAACGAGAGAGAAAGCGATAAAACGAGAGAGCAAGCTATAAAACGAGAATAAAACGAGAGAAACCAAGAAAGCAAAAACAGAGAGAAAGTGATAAAACGAAAGAGAAAGCGCTAAAACGAGACAGAGGCCGAGAAAGCAGAAAAAGAGAGAAAGCGAGGGAAAGACAGAGAAAGAGAGAGAAGGAGAGAAGAGAAAGAGAGAGAGGAAAAAAAAGAAAAAGAGAGGTAAAAAGACAGAGGAAGAAAGAGGGAGAGAAACAGATGGGGATAAAGAAAGAGAGAACACGAGAGAGAAAGAGAGGTAGAAATACAGAGAAAGAAAGAGAGAGGTAGAAATACAGAGAAACAAAGACAGAGGTAGGAATACAGAAAAAGAAAGAGAGAAAGATAGAGAGGTAGAAATACAGAGAAAGAAAGACAGAAAGATAGATGGGTAGCAATACAGAGAAAGAAAGAGAGACATAGACATAGAAGAGAGATAAAGAGAGATGTAGACAGAGAAAGAACGAGAGAGGAAGATTTAGGGAGAGAGAAGGGCAGAACACGAGAGAGAAGGAGAAAGAGAGAAAGATAACATGAAAGAGACACCGAAAGAGAGAGAATGAGAGAAAACGAAGGAGAGAGCGAACCAGAGGGAGAAAGATATCACGAGAGGGAAACAGAGAGACAGAGACACAGTGAAGCAGAGAGAGAGAAGGAGAGTATGTACGAGAGAGGAATAGAGAAAAAGAGAGAGCAGGAGAGCGGAAGAGAGAAAAAAGAGAGAAGGAAATCGAGGGAGAGTAGAGAGAAGGATAGAGAGAGAAAGAGAAGGAAAGAGAAAGTGGTACATAGGAGTGTATGGTGTGATAAGTGTCTATAGAGAGGATGAGTGCGTGTAGGCTGAGTGTACCTGAAAGAAGGAGCATCCACGCCAGCATGTCTACGAACAGAATCCCACTTGCTTTCACCCCATTGCACTTTGATGAAACACGCGAGATTCTCGAGGAGGAGACCGTACATGACTCTCTCTGGGCTCTTCTCGAGAGTGTGTTTGAACAAGGGAAACTCCTGGCTTCGACGAGACGACTACCCGGTTACAGCTATTTGTGAAGGTAGAAAATCAAACTCCAGCCAGATGAAGGGAGAGAGAGACAGAGGAGTCTCGACACACTGGGATAACCACTCAGAACAATATGACGGACTCCAAAAAAGTACTCCTCCCTTGTAATACTTCAAAAACCACACACATATACACAGACAATGACAAGAGGCTCACACTTTTACTGGGATTTATCAAGACGTCCTACATATGCTACAGATATATACCGGAGGAAGGGGAGAGGAGAGGTCGTGATTGAAAATAAGTCAAACGAGAGAGTGAAGAGGATGTAAAACCATCCGTTTTTTTTGTCATATAAAACGGAGAGAAAAAAAAGGAATTCCAAGGGTTACAGTATTTGCCGATGTAATTAAAAAAAGTGGGTATACTGGAGAAATATTCTTGGTTGGTACACGTTCTAGTGGCTGTGGTTTGATTTTGTCTTGTTTTAGAAGGATGCTGTGGCTGTATTATTATTAGTGGAAAAATGATGTTTTTTGGTAGGAAAAATGATGTTTTCCCGCTTCCCTTGGTCCTTTTTGATCCTTGGGAATATTGTTTGGATTAATAATGCAGAGAGGGCAAAAAAAAAGAACTTTCCTTCCGGTAAAAAAAATCCTATGAGTATAGTTGGAGCCCCCAAAAAAAGTCTTGCTCTTTAAATTCCTTCGTGGTCTTCCCTTCCATCTCCATCGTCCTTCTTCTCCCAGGACGTGTAATAGTACATGATGGTGTGTGTTTTTTTTACGGAATGGAGGTGGTCCCACTGTTCTTAATTGTTAAACTTGCGGCTCTCTGCGGCACGTTGTGATCTGGAAGAAAGAGATAAAAAAACGGAGGGTTAAAAAAATCACTCTAAAGGGGTGGAGATCCAAAGGAGAATTGAAACTCATTCTTTTCCTTTCACTTCTTTTTTACTGTGTCCTTACACGTTTCCAGAT
>JAQGBT010001469.1:0-31831 GCA_034698585.1 Disparrhopalites patrizii | reverse complement strand
AGAAAAATAGCGAGAGAAAATGAGAGAAAAATAGCGAGATAAAATGAGAGAAAAATAGCGAGATAAAATGAGAGAAAAATAGCGAGATAAAATGAGAGAAAAATAGCGAGAGAAAATGAGAGAAAAATAGCGAGATAAAATGAGAGAAAAATAGCGAGATAAAATGAGAGAAAGAGCTAGATTCAAAGAAGAAAAAAATATCAAAAGACACAAAAAGAAAGCGAGAACGATCTAGATTCAGAGAAGAATCAAAATACACAAAAAGACAGAGAGAGTCAGATGAAGAGACAGGGGCAAAAAAGGGAGAGACATAGAAAGAGAGAAAGTGAGGGAGTGAGATGCAGAGAAAGGGAGAGAAAGAGCAAGTTGAAGAAAAGGAAAGAGAAAAAGATCGAAAAAGACAGTTGAACCCAGGTGAAAGGAGAAAGAGAGAGAGAGAGAGATTCAGAAAAGGAGAAAGAGTGAGATGTAAAGAGAGAAATATGCATAACGAGAGTTGAAGATGCGAGTTGGAGAAAAAGAATGAGCTACAATAAAAGAGAGAGACAGAGAAAGAACAAGGTCTAGAAAGAGCGAGATACCGAGAGAGAAATATTTCGCGCAAGAAAGAAAGATCAGACGAATGACAGTAAGAAAGAGCATGATACTACAGAGTGATAGCGATAGAGAGGGAAAGAAAGAGCGAGACAGATAGACGGAAAGAAAGAGCGAGACAGAGAGAGAGGAAGAGCGAGACAGAGAGAGAGAGAGGAAGAGCGAGACGGACAGAGTGAATGAGACGAGTGAAATCATAACCAACTTGGGTATTTGTGCATAATATCCTAACAAGTGGAGGTTTTTGCATAATACAATTTTATGCTCAAGTTTGAGCTTTATAGTCACGTCTTGAGAGCTCACATTGTAATGTATGAAAGTGTAGTATTGGGGAAAAAGTCATTGCTTATTCAAGTAAAGAACTTGGAAATGTCCCGCTTTGGCGACATATTTCATCCGAACATTTCCCATGTCACGGGGAAAAAGCTAGTACATGACTACTGCCACTGATGCCGACGGAGGAAAATGCAAAGGCAATATAGTATAGCCGAGTAAAAAAGTAAGTCAAAATGTTGGTGAATGTATATATGTATACACTCACGGAAAGAATCCAGCTTTTCTCCCCCTCCCCCCCTTCAACCATGAAGAATACTCACATGGAGAAAGGGAGATTTCCCAGACTCCAAATTGCATTTATGCATGAATATCTAGTATACTTTACTTTACAGAATCTCTATATTCTCCATGTGTAAGATAGGATAGAAAGTTATATGCTGATGAAATTTTATTGTCAACCTACAGAGACAAAGAATGGGGAAAGGTAGTAGTAGTACGTTGAAAATTATTCTCCTGAAAAAAAAAATGTCTTATTTTAATTCCCGTATTCCCAATTTCAATTGAGCATTCCCGTCACGACTTTCTGTAAGTAATTATTTTTTTTCCTTTTTGAAAGCAGTATTAATAATTATTTATTAACTTCCATTTTTTTGGAAAGATCTTTCCCACTGAGTGGCAATGATGGTGGTTTCATAAAAGGAAAGTCTTTTGCTATAGTAATAAAACGGAAGTCTAAAAGAAATATATGGTTCGGGAGACTAAAATGAAAGGTTACGAAATCTCCCATTTCCCCCTTTTTTCTCTAGTTTATAGTAGTTGGCGGATGAGTAAATTCATTTTTCCAAGCTGGAAGGGTACATATGTACACTTTCATACTTTTCGCCGCAAGGTCCTTTACGTCAAAAAAAAAAAGTTGAAAGAGTCTCACTACATAAAATGTTAGTAATAAATCTTTACCCACCGGCTTGTATAACTTTCCCAGGAAAAAACAACTATATATAGAAACAAAAGAGAGAAGCCATTTGACTTGGAAGTACAATGTTCAAATTCTTTTGCAAGGCATTCCTTTTCGTCGTTTTACAAAGTGAAATGCACTGCCTGGATTCTCAAACTTGTCAGGAATTACCTTGTGCGCATAAACTTTTGCACAAAAATATTATTGTTAACAAATTCATGGATTGTGTACAAGAGAATATGAAGAGCGTGTTCCGGCTGCGGTTTTTTTTGGAGGCGACGAGCAAGAAGACAAAGAAGAAAAGGTCCACGTCGGGCATGATGATGCTCTATTGCTGCATCTAAATTTACATTTGCCGTATGTATTCTGCACATTTTCTTCATGTACTTTTGTGCACACATGTACATAATGTGTATTTATGCAAATCAGGACAGTTTCAAAGTCAGACTCAATACTTTAGTCTTTGCCACCATTTTTCTTTCTTTCTGCTTCTCAAGTATCCCCTTGGATTTTCAGTTACTTTTCTTTCTCATCATCTTATTGTCTCACTCCTCACCTTTTTTCTCTCTTTCAGTTCTTTATTGCTTTGTCTTTCCTCTCCTTTTTCTCTCTTTCAATTCCTTCTTGTTTATTCTTTCCTCTCCTTTTTTCTCTTTCTCTCCTTATGTTCTCTCCCAGTCCGTTTTTTCTCTTTCTCTCCTTTTTCTCCTTCTTGCCTTTTTTCTCTTTCTCTACTTTCGCCTCTTCTCCTTCTCCTTTTTTGTTACTCTCCATCTTTCTCTTCCTTCTCTCCTTCTGCGATTTTATTCACCCTTTCTGTTTTTTCCCTTACTTTTTCTCCTTTTTTTCCCTTGCTTCCATATTTACCCCTTTCTCGGTTGTATTTCTCCTGTTTTATCGTTTCCAGTTTGATTGTCGTTTTCTATACAATTATCTCTTCATTCACCTCTTGCTTTTTCCGTGACCCTCCATGTATCTCGTTCTTCGTCCCTCTTGTCCCCCTTTAACTTTCTTCCTTTACTTGTCTCTCTCCCTGTTCATTTGTTCCCTTTCCCTCCTTCTTGGTCGTCCTCCTCTTTCCTCTTCAATTCTGTCCTCGTTCCCATCATTGTCATGTTGCTCCTTCTTATTCCCTCGCACGTATTCTCTTTGCGAAGATGGATTTGACGAACGCTGTTTTCCCAACGCTTCCCTTTCTGTATTTAAGATGGCAAAATATGCATTTGCCGTTTGCTAATTTACCCTTATCCGCAGAGTCTTACACTTTTCTGGAGTGTCCACGGACGGACCATAAAGCCATTGTCGGCAGATTCCAGCAACAGAATACACTTGCAAGACTACATAATTACAGGAAACCAAAGGGGAAGACTCTATAATTCTGGAGTAGAAACGTTTTGGAGTTCTGCTTTTAAAAAATGTCTCCGCCTCCTGCACCCCAAGAAAAGCCTCATCAAGGTAACAAAGAATTTTTTCAGTAGGACAAAATCATGGTTGTACAAGTACATGGTATGTATACATTTACAAAACAAATGGTACATGAGTTCATGTGTACTCGACATGTGTCTGGTAATATTCATGGGGACAAATTGTTAAAATTGGTCGAAACACAAGTTAAAAATGACTCTCGCACTTGTGTCCCCCAAAAATTCACAAGGAATTATCGGCAAGCAGGAAACGAGTAGACTGGCTAGAATTCATATGCATGTATGTATATGTGTAATTACGGGTGCATTTACGAATTCAAAAATGTTGCAGTGCTTGCAATGTTTGCCAAAATGCATCCATTCAACACTGTTCCATCTAGTTTGCTCACAAATATTTTGGTAAAACGGAATTAATTTCCTATTTCGTTGATTCTAGACGCAAAAAAAATCGAAATGATCATTAGTAGCTACACCATTATGGCTTGTACTGCGTACCTCCTCAGTCATTATTTTATTATATTCAGGCATTAAACAGACAAATCTGCGTAAAATGTCATAGTTCACTTCCTTCACGCCTAAAGAATTGGGAAAACATCCCAACCGATGTAACATTTTCATTGCCCTGCGTCTTACTCATGTTTAATAACATTACTAAAGATTCATTTCACTGTTTAATGTTAATTTTATTGATTACTGCTAGGGTTGAGAGGTGAGATTTAACACGTGAAAAAAATACCCCAGGCTTAAATAACTGGATAAAAACATCATTTTAACTTCATATGTGCGAGACATCCAAGGCGGTCGATAAATCAAAGGGAAAAAGTGGGAAACCAAGTTGGCGGTAGTCAATATCAAAATGGTTAACTAAGACCCTTTATCCCCATAAATTATGTCGGCATTCACAATAGAACACACTTTTCTTTTCACACTTTCCCCCTAACTTACTTGTTAATGTCAATAAAATGTCTTCCACCTCCCCAAAATTGTTTATGCAATATGTGATCAAAGTTGAAAGGGTGATTTTTTTTTCCATGGTCGAATTTCAGGAGAGGAAAGCATATTAAAGGCGTCTCTTTTGTATTTGCACATTTGTAATAATAATTCATTCCTTACCCTTCTCAACATATAGGTTGTTAAACTAAAATGCATACAAGTTTTTCTGGACACATGAAGCTTGAAGCAAACTGCGAATGTGAGCTCATAAATCAAAGGGAAACGTTTAGAGGTCACGGCAGTACATATAAAAACAGATAAAATACATATATTATAGTTGAGAAATCAAAGCAATGTCATCATAGTCCGTGCGTTCTTTTGTAGTAAAATATATTTTTTTTTACATTCTTACATTGTATGCATATTTTATTTAAGAGATATAAAGATCTAGGCAAAAAGGCCTTTCCCTTTCGCTGCCGACACCAATAAAAAATAAGAAGAAAAGATTATGAGGATTTATTTATAACTTAAAAGACGACAAGGATCTTGACCAAATGTTGGTGGGCTTAATATATACTTATTGATTGTCAATGCACTTAGATATTGTACATTGATTTCTCTGGTCATGCTTTAATACCCGGAAGGAAAGTGTCACATATTTATGTACGCTTCGCGTGGATGTCTGAAACGCAGCTGTGCTCCTAATTACATCAGTTTAGACCTGATAACCTCGTTCATGTCTGTGACTTGAAGATAACAATAATAATTGTGGAATCAATTCCGTTTGATATATATATATATACTATGCCCTCTTTTTTTTTGACATACACAAAATACATACAAGAGGTAGCAATTTTGCTTTCAAAACATGCCTTAAACTGACGATCAAACTATGCTAAACAGCTATACAACGTATTTTGCATCCTTTTAAATCAACTAATCACTTCAAGAGGGATGAATCACCATTTCATTGGCGCTTACTAAACCCTAAAGATGAAGGGGGAAAAATGAATTTAATGTCTTTTTTTCTTATCCCATTTTTTCTCCATGCGTCTCCTAATACGATGCAAAAGTTCTTCTGGAATTTATAGTTCCCTCCTCCCCATTTTGTCCCGTTGCCTTGTACCTCCCCAGAAAAATACTAATTGCAGAATAAGCAGCCTTACGCAAGGCCAACCGATTTTACATGGCATGAGGAGAGAAATGAGGCATTCGACTGTAGGAAAATATAAGGGAAGATATATTGGGAAGGGAAATGTTTTGTGGGTATTTCTTTATATTTTATTTTTTGCAACACCCACAATTCCTACATGGGATTAATGAAAGGGGGAGGGGAAGGAGGACAGCACCTCTGAATTTGTTAATCAAATTAAGTGTACAAACAATTTTTTTTTTGAAGCTCTAACAAAAAAAACACATTTTTTTCCCCTGAATAATCTTGAGTACATTCCTTCCCGTTCATGTTTTTCGCGTGTGTGCGGAATATGTGAATGTACCCCAGTGATTGCGGTATCTTGTTATTAGTTGTAAAAATTCCAAAAAAAGCTCCGCATACCAACTTTGAACTTTTTTCAGTTGGGGCAAGAGAAGGATAGAGAGAGAAAAGAGAAGGGGAAACCATATTTACTTGATAAAAGACTCTTCATTGCATGTACTGGTTGAAAGTTTGTGTAGAAAGTCTGAGTAGAATAATAAAAATAGCATCTTTTATCTCCCTCTTACTTAGAAAAATTAAATGTGCATAGGACACAGCTCCGTGGATTGAGATCAAACCCGATTTTTTTTATCTTGTAATACTTCGGTATATAGTACATGGGCGGGGTTTTTCCCCCTCATACCGTAGCATTTCATTTACTTTTTTTTTATTATTCCTTATAAAATAGAGGGATGTTGTATCTGTGAAGAAGAGGAATGATTTTGCAAGTGAATGTGATTACTCATACTATTTTTCTTCCCCTTTACAATATTTTTTTTCTCCTGCTCAATTTAAAAGTTGTCTAAAAAAAAACTCTCACTCAATCCTTTTTACGGGTGAAATAAAAACGTCGAATGATGCGCATAATACGTATACATTTTTAACATATTTCCCATTTAGTGCCATCCTTTACCGCGAGCAGAATCCGAGAAGACGAAGTATAGAGAATGTGATTAAGCATGTACGTTGCTAATCCCTTTGATTCCTGATTTATTTGTATTGGCAAAGTCAATATGTTCTACTATTTACACTTCCACCAAAACTTTACTTTATGTGGACAGGTCCAACATAAATTTACTGACGAAGAAGAAAAAAAAACTTTCAACAACCTAAACCCACACAGTGAGGGGGGAAATGACATGAATTGTGATTATTTAAATATATTCTTGACTACTTGTTTTTCTTGTTGTCACCTCATAATTGTACACACATGGCCAGGGAATTTTAGGTGGCACCCGTGTGAATTCTTAATTCAATCTCTAAATGAATTATGCTAATACCTATATATCTCCATCCAAATTTTTATGCTGCAGGATCAATCCAATTATATATACTTTTTTGCGGTTGCCCATTTTTTTCTATTGATATAAAATATTCCATGTTTTGCATATTTCCCCCTATGACCACTTTTAATATACTCACCTGGTTAGGGTCTACCTAATGCAATCTGACTGCAAATGACATGAAGGAGGGCGATAGCTTTTTGTCTTTAAAAATATTCACCCTGTTTGTCTGACCACGTACACATAAATATGTATATTCCTATTATTATATAGACACATGCCACAAATATCCTCAGAAGATCGGAATGGGGAAGCATAAGGCAATGGTCGCATTTAAAATACAACTGCTTCCACTCCCCAAAATGTTTCACGTTCCCTGCAGCAACACGCAGTTCCCTCATGGAAGACATGGTAATTTTTTAAATTAGTACCACCATTTAGCAGTTGCATAGAATGGGTATAAAATGCAAAAAGGAATTAGTTGTGCAGGTGATTTTATGGCCCAGACTATAAAAACCCTCGAACCGTCCGACAAAGTACGTGTTAGTAGTTAGTTTTTCTTCATTTTATTTAAAAATAATATTTGCACAAGACCAAACCAATTCAAGTAATACAAAAAAAAATTAGTTAGAAAAAGGTGGTAAAAGAAGTTTTTTTTTACCGACTCCCATTTTTCCTCGTCTAAAATTCAAGAATCACTATTTGTAGGGTTCTGTCCAGTGCCTCTGGAATGACACCTGTGTGGTATGGAGAAATATGTACAGTGTGTAATAGAAGGAGACTTGAGTGTGGGTCTTTTTTTTTTTGCAATTCCACGAGGCTCAGATGTGATTATCAGCTTAATTACCCACTCGATAATGGACGTCGCAGGCGTCTTGTGGCGGTGTTTGTAAAGACAAAGAATGGGTCTTTACTCCTGATATTTGTTATTACGGTAACAATACTAGCAATTTTTTAAGGGGAATATGTGTGTAAAGATGTAATGCACATAAAACGTATTTTTTTTACTTTCTTGGCACGCCACCTTCTCTCTCGTAAATGTTTCCCCTGTAACCTCCCAAATGTCAATTATAACTCATAAGACTCCCACCCCTCCGTATTTTCACGGTAACAACACTTGTTTTTTTTTGTGGCTTGTTTTAATTGCAGCGACACACTCGACAACGTGATAACAATAATTATTCTCCCTCTCTCTGGTCTAATATTAATTACCACTTTCGTCTCGGCTAGTAATGAATATTTTGGTCGAGGAAAAAACCCCCCCGTTTGTTTGTGTACGGTGGGGGTGCGCAATTACAATTATCTTCCTTTTATGTGTTTTTTCCCGCTATGTATTTGGAGATTTTGGACCAGAGACCTCCCAAAATATTAACCTCTTACTTCTCACAAATAATTGCACGGGTATGACGGAGATAATAAAAAAAAAGTTGTGGACACGGCCTTCTACTGTAGAGAAAATTATTATCCACCATTAAAAATCCCTGACCAAAAAAGAAAGCACCTGGAGGACACTGGTGAAAGGGGGAACTTCTTATGTTTTCGGATCAAATTCTATAGAGATGAGATGAGGCAGTACCGGAGGGAGATGATCACCTTCTCAAGCGTATTAGGAAAATGAGACGCGTTTTTTGAGACAAAATAAATTGGAAGTTTGTTTAGCAGGAGGATGTATGTATGGATAGAGGAGGTAAGAAATGACGGGGATCTATTTACATGTGTGTATACATATATGCATACGTATATAATTTCCCTCATCTTCGTCCCACTTCCCGAAAGCAAATTGAATAAGCAGTCATGTTTTTGCCAAAATCTCTTCCCCCCTTTGTGTGCATGGAAGGTACATGTGAACTTGTTCCATCTTCTCATCTCTCTCTATTCGACTGTATTTATGGATACATTACAAACACGTACATTCGTGGTTCCCTTGGAATACGTATTTACATTATCCATGCCTATATTTATTTTCCACCTTCTCCTCTCTTAAATGCTTGTCGTGTTCACTAACCGACCTAGGTGATGTGGACCAGTTTTATTTGGCTTCCACCTCCTTCTCTCTAAGTCTGTCTCAATTCTGTTTCGTCTTTCTCTCTCTCTCTCTCTCTCTCTGTGCTTTTGCGTTGTCTCTTTCTGGTTTCCCCATCATTCCTTTTTTCGTTCTTTATTTATGTCTCTTTTGTTCTTTCCCTCCTGCTTTTTTTTTTGCGCATTTAAATTCTTTCTCCTTTTCCGTATTGTTATCGAGCTGACTTTCTTTCTGTTTTCCTATATTTTCTCAAGCTTTATGCCAATCTCTCAGTTTTACTGTATTTTTCTCGAGCTTCCATCTCTCTTTCTCCTTTTCCCTATTTTTATCGACCTTTCTTTCTCTCTTTCTCATTTTCCTCTTTCTTACTCTTTCCGTTTTGCTGTAATGATCTTGTTCTGTCTCTTTCTTATTTTCCTTATTTTATCGAGCTTTCGTTGCCTATTTCTCGTTTTCCGTGTTTTTCTTGGGCTTTCCTTCTCTCTCTCTGCTTTGCTGCATTTTTCATGTACTTTCTTTCTCTCTCTGTTTTGCTGAATTTTCCTTGTACTTTCTCTCTCTTTGTTTTGCTGTATTTTTCTTGTGCTTTCTTGCTCTCTTTCTCCATTTTCTTATTTTTACCGAGCTTTCTTTCTCTCTTTCTCATTTTCCGTATTTTGCTTGAGCTTTCTTTCTCTGTGTTTTGCCGTAATTTTCTCGTGCTTTCGCTCCTTTTTTCTATATCTTTCTGCCCGTCACTAATTCCGTCTCTTTTTTTTACTGTCCTAACATGATTTTCTCTTGGACTTTTTAAATGTTTTTCTCAGTCTGTCTCGACTTTCTCTGTCTTTCTTGATTTTCTCTATCTCGGTTTAAAACTCTGTCTTCATTTTTTCTGACTTTCTCTGCTTTTCTCGGCCTTTCACACTATCTTTCTCTCTCTTGTTTTCTTCGTCTCCCTCTCTCTTGCTGCTCTCTGACGTAATATATGTATATCTCCCCTTCGCTCTCTCTTTCTCCTATCACCATTCAAATGGTCTTCGAATTCTCGGTACTCTGTTCATTTGCATCTTGGCTGTCGCTCTTTTTGATTCTCTCATGTCAACTATTTGTTCACATACTCTCTCTCTCTGTCGTTCTCTCACTCTCTTTGAATAAAATGTTGTCTCAAGCTTTCCTCTTGTTTTCGCTCTTTAACCCTTTCTCTCTCCCTCTCTCCCTCCGTGTCTTGGAATAATGTGGAGAAAAGTTATTAAGTAAAGTAAAAAAAAAAACATGAGGATGATCGTCATCCAGATGATGATGGTGATGATCATGGAAAGAAGAGAATTCCACAGACACACTCTCTCCTAGCTGCTCCATAGCCCCGAGATACATTTTGAGTTGGATTTTTTGACAGATTTTAAATTGCGTGTGAGATTTTTGAGATTCTACGGAGCTCAAGGCATTTTTTAACACTTGTATTAACCAGTGACTGTGACCTGTATTATTATTATTGCATGTTTCTCCCATTATGTAAGTACACATGTCCATATAATGATAATTCGTTTCAGGGAGGGGAGAGAAGAGGAGAAGGGGAAATGTTTCGTACCTTGAACAACTTTTTATTACCATTATGATGATTACCATCCACGTATTACTCCATGTACACACACAAAAGTATACGCATAAACTGGGCTTCTCTTCCTCTCTATTTCTCTCTTTTTCCCCCTGAGAAAATAAACGTTGAGACATGAGTAATAGGAGACTTGAAGGAACCATGTGACAACGGAAAAGACGTAGATTGATTCTAAAGTAAAACCGTATACGTTACATGATTGCTCCTTCCTTCCTGCTCGTAAACATTTTATATACAAATACCAAGGGAATACTTTTACGTGCAGACCGTTTTTTCCCTTCTTCCAACAACATGGAACAACTCATGAATGTGTTTTAGGTACAAGTGTACATTATTGTAATACACATCCTCACTCATAAAATTATGGAACGTACAGGCATAAGGATTAGCCTATTTTTAGAGAGATTCACAGATAGAATGTTCAATGCATAACGTCTTTTTTTTGTCATACACATAGGACTTTTTATACATTTTTACACCTCTCCTTCCTTCCTTCTTTTCTTTTGCTTCTTCTCCCTCTACTTCTAGGTCTTTATCTTCCGCTGCTATTATACTGTTATATATTATAGGGGATATTATGCTCTTTTAGCAGATCTTCCTACTTTTTCTCGTGCTCTTTCTGCGTCTCTTGTGGGTTTATTCGTCACTTTTGGCTCCTTATGTGTCTTTTTTAATTGCTTACTCGTCTTTTTGGCTTTTTATTCCCCTCTTCCTCTTAAATTTTTCCGCTCTTCCGTTGTCTTTCTTAACTCTTTTGTTACGCTTTATTAACGTTTATTTCTCCGCCCTCTCCAACTCCTTCTTTTGCTTGTTCTATGTTTTATATTTGTAATTTTAAGCTCTTTATACAGCGCTTTCTTTAGCACTTTTGATTCCTGTCTGTGCATCCTTGTGCTCTGTAGATGTCTTTTTTCGCTCTTCCTTTTACTTTGTATAAATGCTACAGTTCTTTTCTGGACTTTATTAGATTCCCTCCTCTCTTAAGTTTGTCTCCTTCCCTTTCGAGTCTCTTTCCTTTTGTCTCAGAGGGAAGAGAGACAATTATAGAGGCGAGAGAGAAAGAAAAGCATAAAGGCGAGAGAGAGAGAGAAACGAGAGAAAAATATAGAGGCGAGAGAGAGAAAGAAACGAGAGAAAAATATAGAGACGAGAGAGAGAGAGAGAAACGAGAGAAACAAACAGGCGAGAGAGAGAGAGAAAGAAACGAGAGAAAAATTACAAACAAGAGGGAGAAAAAGAAGAGAGAAACATATAGATAGGAGAGAGAAAGTGGAGAGAAAAAGCAGAGACTAGAGAGAGAAAGCAAAGAGCGAGAAGAGAAAACAATATAGAGACGAGAGAGAAAGAGAAGAGAGAGGGCGCTCTGAGATTACAGTGATTGTGTTTATTAGTTTAACCAGCATGTTAGCACAGGTAAATCAAATGTAGAGGTGTTTCACATTATGGATATATATAATACATATGTATATATGTACGTATAATTACATATGCATGTATATTCATGTTCTCGTACAATTCATAACTTGTACTTTTCCAAATACATATACGGTGGTTTCCCTCTGCTCTTGTCCCCCTTTTTTGCGGTCCGACAATTTTTGGTAAGTGTTTAGTATTCACTTTTTAGAAGAAAGCCAAGAGCAAGTTTGATCTCACGTATTTCCCTCGCACGACGTGTCCTATCTCCCGGAGAGAATTACTCACCCAGCAAAATATACATACACTGGTGCAATGCCATGGATGATATTTATAGGTCCATGAACTAATTCTTCATAGCGTGTTTTCTTATACTTCCTCCACACGATCAATCCATAGGTATACATTGGTAGATGTGTGAAGAGATACATGGAGGTATGCATTACATATGATACAAAGGGAAATCTCCACGTTATACGAGCACTAACCTTGTTTTTCATTGTCTTCTCCTCCTCATTGTCACCTTTTTTTTTTTTTTACATACCGGGATTTCTGTATCCTGTCTTACTTTTACAGTTCCGTCTCACTTTACCCGCCCGTGAGCCAAAGTATTTGGAGAGGAGATTGTTGATTGCTACAGTGAATTTTTTTTTAGTTATATGCACGTGCACATGTGTGTGTGTACCCATGAATGAGTTAAATGCTCTCACTGCCGGTATTTTTTTTTAACTCTTCCATTCAACATCTGCTGATACTGCCTGATACTACAGATTACCAGAGAAAATCACTCCTAGTAAAAATGTGGTTGTAATATAATCTGTAAAATAGTCAGACATAAGCGTTTTTTACAACTACTATTGAGGGATGAGGTTGCTCGTGTGAATTTAAGACCCTAATCAAGGCTAGTTCATCCAAATGATTTTCTTCTATTAGAATCATCTTTATTTTTTGCTCATTCATAATATCTTGCATATCGTTTGTACATTGGACTATTAAGTACAATCCAGAAATAATGGTGCCCTTGCCATAAGTTCATCTTGTAAAAAAGAAATTCCGCGCAGAAAATTAGTACTACTAGAAATGTTTGTTTTTTTTCATCCTCGTATTTATCTTTCCACTTCTAACAGAGCGTCTCGCCCTTCGGAGTTGGTGGAGTATTTAGTAGTAGTATAGAAGCACCACGCAAAAACTCATCAAGTTGGTTGTACACGATTGTCACAAGGTTGGACACAGGAGAGGAAAAGTTGTGGAGGAAAAGTTTCTCTCTGAGCTCTCTTTATTGTCCACCCATTTTTATGTATAGATACAGAGAGAATTAGAGAGAGAAAGGAAGAGAGACAGAGATGGATCTTTTGGGGAAGGCCTATAACATGGAAAGGCAAATATTTTGAATTACTCATGTCTCCGCTGTCTGCCAGTAAAAACTGACAGTGAACAGGATGATTACAAGGAGAGACACGGTAGTTAATCAGTGCGTCATTTAAAGGCAGAAAGACTAGTGCCAACTACCCAGAATATTAGCATACGTTACATGTAGATGTAAGCAAAAACGGTGACATTAATTTCATTGATATTTTCCTTCAGATTTTATTGCTTGTTCATTTACGGGTCAGATCAAGTTAAAAAAAACTTTCTTATTCTGCGTGAATAAGCTTTATTAAATGTTTATGAATTTGGAGTTACGTTTATGGATTAAGAGTTGGATTTTTTAATTGGTAATTTTGGATTCACTTTGCCCCAATTTAGATGATAAAACAATCTGGAGGCTGCCCAAACATGTGGTTTAAATGAACCTGTAAATTATGCACATATTCCATCTTGATAAATGAATTATTTGAAGAAATACCATCATTAAACCGATAGTTGGAAAATAAATATTAAAACATTTTTTCAGGACTTGCCGCCACTATTCAACGAGTTCTACGAAGTTCCTTGGCGGAATTAAAGAGGACTAATAAATAAAAACCAAATTACTTATTATTGTTGTACGATTCTATCATAATTAAAAGTAGGATGAATGAATTCTATTTACATTTTGAATCCATTTTCAATCGTTTATAGCCTTTCGGTTAATTACTAATACATATGCGGCTTTTGCACAAATATATAAATATTTTTTGTAGTAATTAAATTCCGAAATTTCCCTGCCAAAATACATGACTTTCCAAACATAGTCGAAATAATCCAGGTCATCCCATACAAATGTTGGTGTATCTGGGGCGAAGTTTTTCCCTTCAACTCTGTTTTTTTCCGGGAGCTGCTGTAATCTCTTTGAAAGCATCTTGACACCAAAAATGTGAAAACTCTAATTGGAACCATTTCCACCAAATTGTTTAATTGGTAAGTACACTAAAAACTATTTTTGTTGGGCAGATGCCAGAAAGTGCGGGAAGAGGAACTTCCACGGGAATAACCGGGTCATCAAGCTCCCAAAGAGAGGAATTCAGAGTACATGGTTCAATGCTGGAAAGCCTGCCTCCAAATGATGTGATGCTCATTTTTAACGGCAAAAAGTACATACTGTATATACATATGCATACGTGCCTGATAAGGCTCACTGGATGAAAGGATGGATGAAGAACCTTTCTCAGGAGCCAAAAAAGGGGAAAGACAGCGTTCAGAAGTGATAGCGAAATTCTCATCCGACTTTGGCTTTGTGTGAGGATAATAAGTTTATCCGCAAAATCCCAGAGGAAACTGCATTGTTTTCAATTTGTGTCCCACTTATAACAGGGCCGTGAATGAACGTCAGTAGAAAATGAGTCTGGACAAAAACATTTGCGCATCCTGGCAAAAGAATGTTTCCCTTTTGTATTACTACACCCAAATTGTCTATTTTATTTTTTTTGTCAAATAGAAATGAAATGCATGAACAACTTTTGGCTTTTAAAATACAAGTCTGGAACCTTAAAAGAGTTCTTTATGTATATTTTACCCAAGAAAAATATACGGGGGGAAAAAAAAGTACGAAAGCTATAAAGTCTTCATTTATTTACGTGATGGGAGCAAGAACAAGAAAATAGGAGGAATTACGTTTCAAACTGATGTTTACAGTTAGTCAAAGAAAAAAAGATGAGCGCCGATAACAGTCCACGTTCTTCTATTCACAATTGTGTGTCCAAACACTAAAAGGCCGACTTTCTCCTCTCATTAATTACCAGCACCATGCACGATTTTTTTTCTACATCCATAAATCTGTGCAAATGCAAAAATGCTGTTTTCTAAACAACCCGCCTAACGTAATCCAAGGAGTTCGTCATTAAAAAGTACAATCCCCTTCAAAACACCGACCGGATCCTTGCACCTGGTTCAGCCGCGAATCACGTAATTGACCCATAATAAATGAGCAAATGTTTGCATTTTTTCAATTAAAGGAAAACACACAAAAAACCTCTTCCTTCCTCTGGTATATCCTGCCCATATGTGTGCATGAAATCCCCCCCAAACTAAGAGAATCAGTATGAAATCTAAACGTTGATCAAAGACGAGAGATTCAAAGAAGTTCGGGATATAAATATTTAGGAAATACATTATTATATTTAAGTACCAAGAAAAACCTCTCACGTCTGGGAAGATCTTGAAATGCGGAATGAAGTCAATCGGGAAATCCATATGTACGTATTTAGGGGGGAGCAAAACGTTGAGAGAAAAAGGGCCAAAAAGTGAATCTTGAAGTGCCCATTTGCTCTGTTTATGTCCTCTTACCTTTAATATGAGCGGGTAGTAAAAGAGCAGCGGTGTCTGTCTAACAATAAGTATGTATGGGTCTGTAAGTAGGAGTCAGAGAAGGAATTAATTATCCAACCCTTTGTTCTCTCACTGCCCAAAACCGAAACATTCCCCCAATCTCTCTCTCACTCTCTCTCACCACGTCTCGCTCTTCTTAGGCATACCACACGAGACAGTCAATATTACATAACACTCCCTCTCTTCCCTTGGACAAACAGAAAAGTTGTAATAAAGGTATGCATGGTATGCTCTCACTCATCGTCAGTTCAGTCAATAGCTGTACCACTCCGTTTAGATACATACATATTTGTACCTATGTATATGTGTATACATACGACCACTTTCAAACTTTTTTGGGAAACACCAAAGCAAATGCGACAGAGAAAGACTGGGAGACACAGAAAGAGACGCACAGAGAGAGGAACGAGAGAGACAGAGACAGCGAGAGTGGCCGAGAGAGAAGCAGAGACAACGAGAGAGACAGCGAGAAACAGAGACAAAAACAGAGAAAACGAGAGACCGAGAGAGAAGCAGAGACGAGAGCGACAGAGAGAGCAGCAGAGACGAGAGCGACAGAGAGAGCAGCAGATATGAGAGAGAGAGAGAGAAAGAGAGAGGCAGAGACGAGAGAGACAGAGATAGCAGCAGAGATGAGAGAGAGAGGAACAGAGACGAGAGAGACAGAGATAGCAGCAGAGATGAGAGAGAGAGAGGAGCAGAGACGAGAGAGACGGAGAGAGAACCAGAGGCAAAGAGAGAGAGAGAGAGAAACAGTGAAACACAGACAAGCAGTGAGAGAGAAATGTACATAGAAACAGTGAGAGAAAGAATGAGAAAGAGAAATGAGAAAGCAGAGACGGAGAGAGAGAAATAAACAGTGAGAAGGCGAGCGAAACAGTGATAAGGAGAAGTAGAGAGAGATGCAGAAAGAGAGAAACAGCGAGGGAGTGAGAGAAACCGTGAGAGAGTGATAAACAATGCGAGAGAAGCAGAGAGGGAGAGAGAAACAGTGAGAGAGAGAGAGAGAGAGAGAGAGAAATAAACAGTGAGAGAAACGGTGGTAGAGAGAAACAGAGAGAGAAACAATGAGAGAGAAGCAGAGAGATAAACAATGAGAGAGAAGCAGAGAGATAAACAATGAGAGAGAAGTAGAGAGAGAAACAATGAGAGAGAAGTGGAGACAAAGAGAAACAGAGAAAGAGAGAAAGAAAATTTTCCTCGCCTCAAAGTAAGTGAAGAGGGAAAGCGTAATTCTAATGTACATACATACATACACGTAGACGTCCGGCTCTGTTGTGCTTAACATCAGCTCTTTCATGTGTTTCTTTGAGTGTGTGGTGGGAGAAAACTACTTTTCACTTTCTCGTCCACATATGCATCCCCCCATACATATTCATTTTCTCCCTTCATTCCTTCCACTCTTCCATATTTTTTTGTCTCTCCATCCCTCCGCACTACTCAATTGTGTATCCGTTAAATCGTTTATTTTCCTTTTACAGCAAATATGTGCACAACCCGCATAAAATTTTTATGCACATCTGGTTGAATTGATGCCCTTCAGTAGTAAAAATCCTCCATTGTTTATCCAAAAAAGTGATTTCTCTTGGTGCTAAGAACAAGAGAGGTCATTATATGGAGGGGAAAAAATCCCGAGTTTTTGTGTTTATCTACATGGCTCCAATCTGGGAATTGTAAGGAGGGGAAGAAGAAAAACAATTTACGGAAAAATACTCACACACAACAACAGTAGCGCCATTGATTCTCAAGGGGTTGCACACCCCCGCGGAAATCATTGTCTTGCCAAGGATAGACTGTTGTACTATGCATGAGTGTATCCTGAATGGTGAACAATTAAAAAAAAAGGATGACCCCTTGTCGTTTCCGTTCCGCTTATCTTTTTTGTTTCTTTTTGTACTAAACTACTATATAAATTATTGGCTCCAACTTCCAATTACAACTACATTTGCAGTTACTTTCTGGAACAGCAAGTCATGTGCTTCGAAGGGTTACTTATGTATTTATATGTGGTTGTTTTACAGGTAAAATTACAGTATAATTTGTTTTTATTTTTTCCAAGCATATTTAAAGATAACTACAAAATCCTACTTCCACAGAAAAGTTGTAGTTTATACGTAAAATGTAAAGGCTATTTTTTCCTAGAATATTTCGAAAAATGGATATGGTAAAAGGAAAATAATTTTGGTATAATCCAAACTTACATATAATATATGCACATATGTACATTTACCTTCCACAATACTGTTGTGAAATACTGGTGTGAAGTCCTACTAATTGTACAATGTCATAGTTCTATATATCCCACATAGAATGAAGCAAAAGCTTCTTGATGTGTCAAATGGAGGGGGAAAATAACTCATGGTTACAGACGGTGACAAAATCCGAATGATTTTGGTGCTTTATCTTAAAAATGGTTCAAAAAAAAATTTAAGACTGTCTCCACTGACCTATGAAAAGGTTGAAGTGCTCAATACCATTATCACGTTCATAATCCATAGACAAAAAAAAAATAGATTCTTTTTAATACACACAATTGTTTCAGAAAAAATGTCTTGAGCACTGTCTCCAGAAATCAAATTGTAGGTCATACAAAAATATGACAAGTCATGGTAAAGACAGACAGAAATTTCACTATGTTTTTGTTACACTGTGAAAATATTATTTTTTTTCCACCAAAATGTCAGTGGGGGCAAAAACACATTTTTTTCTACACAAGTGCCATACAAAACAAGGGAGTCTTTCTCTGGTGGAGTTTACGAGATACATTAAGGAACAAAACCCCCAAAATGTTGGAATAAAGAGAAAATAGAGAGAGAGAGAAAAAAAAAAGAAAAAAAAAGATTTCTGAGAAAAGTAACATGTCACAGGGGTAATGTGGCATGGAGTCAAAATGACTTATGTTTGACGTGAGATTCATACATGTCTGTTCAGTGTGATCATTAGAAACACCAACCCCTCGGACAACCTTCCTTCCCATTATCCCATGGTGAGCAAAAAAAAAAGAGAAAAAGAGTCCCCATATATATTTTCTCCAATGGATAATGTCTCCCCCTCCCTCAAACACATATGTACGTCCCCATGTCCAAAGTCTGGGTAAAATAAAGGACACCAAAACAATCCAAAGAACATTATCTCTCGTCCGGATCACCCAAAGGTAATTCCTTGGAAAAATCTTAAACATGTTAATTCTTCGAATATGTAAATCCTTACACACTTTCATTATTGTGTTCAAAAAAGGGGAAAAACAGAGCCTTTTCCACTATTCTTATATAGTTTTTTTTGGACTCCCTTTTCAATGTCACTTTTCCCTCTCTTTTTTTTTCCTTCATGCCCGCGTATATACAACGGAGGTGTTAGTTAGACTCTCATTTATGGGAAGAGATAAAAAAAAAGGGGGAGTGTGTGGGGGAGAAAAGCTTGTACACTATTATCCTGGACATTTGTGTTTCTGTCAGTGACAAAAAATAATAATAAAGAAGTTTCGACTCAAACACACACACAGTGTGGCTGTCACCTTGATTACTCAGGAGATTTTTTTAACTATCTCTTGGTATGACTAAATCCCTATTTTTCTCTCCTCCCTATTTTTTAAGGACTTAATCTAAGGTATGAGACTTTAAGGTTGGCTCAACTAATGACCAGAAACTGTGAGATAGAGAGAGAGAGAGAAAGAGAGAGAGGGGGACAGAAAAAGGCAGGAGCCGGGAGAGGAATATTAGAGAGAAAACCAGAGAGAAGGAAAGAGAGAGAAAGACGGAGGAAGCGAAAGATAGATAGAGAGAGAAAAAACAGAGCAAAAAGGGAGAGAATGAGGGAAGAATACAGAGAGAGAACGAAAGAAAGAAGAGAGAGCGCGAGAGAAAGAAGCGTCAGAAGGTGATAAAAAAAGAGAGAAGGAAGAGAGATAGAACGAGAGAAAAATTGTAGAGAGAACGGGAAAAAGAGATAGAGACAACAAGAGAAAAAATGGAGAGAGAACGGGAGAGATGGAGAAAACGAGAGAAAGAATGGAGAGAGAAAGGGGAAAATAGAGAAAAGGAGGGAACAGAAACGGCATTATTATTTGTATTTAATTTAATCTCTACACACCTACGTATTATTGATCTCGCGTGTCTGTTCATCCATGTAAAAAGCTGGATCTTATCATTATCATTGGCTGACTAACATTTTTTCCATTCCTTACATCTATTTCTCTCTCTCTCTCTCACTTTTAAAAAATTTTGTTTTCTTCCCCATACACATTGTCTCTTGATATTACGATTGCTGAGTGAAGGATGGGATCCAGAAAAAGCATGGGGTGCGGGGTGTGTGTTGGGGTGGGGGTGAGAGCGAGAGGGAAAATTTATACCATAGTTATACTTTACAAACCTCAAAAGAGAGAGAGAGAGAGAAGAGACGGGGGAAGTAGAAAAACTTTCGCAGTTAAAAATCGATGAAATGGTTATGGGTTGTGAGAGACTCGTAAAAGATTTGAAAAGAAGCTGGTTCAGCCACCTGTTGAGGGATTTTCAAGTATAGCGAAAAAGAGAGTTTTTGGCTGGAAGACCACCCATCGAGATGTGATTTTCAGACACCGGACCACACACGAAGTCTCTTGTGTGGTCCTACATAATCCCTTTGTTAAAGCATGGGACTTAGTTATACATTTTCTCCATATGTATACATCAGAACGGTATTGTGAAGCTATCGTAAAGGCCAGTCATACTCCGCACACTACTCCTTCCCATTCTCTCTCCTTTCTTCCAACACTATAGAAAGCTAAAAGAGACATAAAACTATGTAAGTACAATGTGGTCAGTGTTTCTATCCAAAAAGGGAAGGAAAATATATAAAAAAAAAAGGAAAAGAAAAGAGAGAGCGGAAGAGAGCGATAGATTGCATTGTGAATAAAGAAGGGATGAACAGAGACACAAGAGACAAAGTGATATGGAGAGAGAGAGAGAGAGAGAGAGAGAGAAAGGGGGGAAAAGAAAACAGGGGAAAAGAGTGTTTGAAGATGTAGATTTGTATACAACACACTTCAACTCGTCCACCTTGTGCCTCCAACAATAATACCTATAGTCTTACATAGTTTGCTCGACAGTCGACACCATCAAACTTAACAACTAAATAACAATAAGAAGGAGAGAGACAAACCCATAGTTTCTCATAAGAATACATATTTTTTTATATGGAGCTATTACTTTCCCAAACCTTAAAACCCCTCACTATTAAACACTGGTTTAAACCGCACACTTTTCCCTCGTCTCTCTCCCTCTCTCTCTCTCTCTCTTGCTCTTCTATAATGCATTTGTACCTCGTAACTTTAGAGAGAGACAGCCAAAGTACTGATTCTTACATCTCCATTACACTCTCAATGACGATTACGCTCCCCATAGTAGAGGGGATCTCTTTTTTTTTCTCTTTTCATTTTTACATATAGAAAAAAGTATACAAGAAGAAATATCTAGTACTTGCCACTATTAGATACTACTACTACTACTATTAAAGGATGGCTTTCCTAAAGGGGGTAACGCTAAACGTGGTCAATGGCAACATCAGCCCAGGTATAATATGCCAGGTTGTGCCGCAATCAGCGATAGTAACTTGGTAGAGCCTCACCCGTCTAGACCCTTTATTTTGCTTACCTTTAAGAAAGAAAGTCAGAGTAAGACAGTTTGTTGTTGGGAGTTCTAAAAGGTTCTTTTTTCTATATCTATCAGGACATAGAGTGACAGAGAGGGAGAGAAAAGAGGGACAGTTCAATTAAATTCCTTCTCATTTCTATATAGTACCTCATATCAAGAGGGAGACAAAAAAAAAGGACAGGGAAGCCAGAAAGTGAAAGGACATTGGGGGAGAAATAAGAAGCATTATTGACAGTATTATTGTCACCGTCAATATAAATTACACTCTCGTATTACCCCTCATCCAAAATACGGAGATGGATGGTGACCGGTGAATGATTGGATAATATATCGGTTTCAGTCCATCCTAGGAGCAAGACGTGTTATTACATAGAGAAAAAATAGGAAATTATATCTAAAAAAAAAAAAGAAATTTTCACCAGGAGAAAGATGTTGATTATTACATAGACTGCTACGTAACAAAAGGGAGAGATTATTAAAAAAAAACTTGATTTAGTTTCTCTAATGGGAAATTTTGGTTATTGTTTTTACAAGGAAAATAAAGACTTTTTGAGGGGGAAATTAAATAACATACTATAAATATTATAGGATCACTCTGTAAAGTGATCTGGATCTTGTTCAAGTTTTGATTCAATCCATCGTGTGTTTGTGTCTACGAAAGGAAGGAAAAACAAAAAGTGAATTCGTGGAGTATTATACTTTGTGTATGTGTTATATGTGTATTTTCCCTTCCGACTCCATCCTTCTTTTTTTTTTTTTTTGGTTTTCGGAGAGAACTCACATCTCCAGAATATTTACATTAGGCAAATAAACAGAAACTGACATTGGAGTGAAAAAAGAAGTGAAAGACAGAAAGAGAGAGAGAGACAGAGAAGGAGAAAGAAGGGCAGTAAAAAAAAAAGAGTGAACTCATGAAAGCTTTAAGCTTATTCAGAGTTGAAGAAGAAGCGGAAAATTTGAGAAACATTTGTTGTGTGACGAAGAACATATAGAGATATATACGGACCAGAAAAAAAAAGGGAGAAAAAAGCAGTTTTTTTCTTTCTTCCACACCATTTTTTTTTTGTCTGGATGTACGGCAAGAAGGCCATCCCTTTGCCTCGGTGAAGAAAACCACATCAAAGTAACCAGAAGAAAATGGGCTTGTCAGAATCATTTAATCACTTAATTAAAAAAGCTCTGGTAAGTTCCAAAACATTGTCTTTTTTCCCCTCTTCTTGTAACTGTTTTTCCCACACTTTTTTTTTACTCGCATCATATTATGACTTTTACTCACACCATCCACCTTCACAATGCTATCATTATTAACTCCCTTTTCGTGCAAAACCAACTTTGTTGTTGGTGTAATCGGATGTCATGACTCGGCCCGATGGTTTGTAATGAGGGAGGAAATGACTTAATTAAATTGTCTCTGTCATCTCCTTTCTCCCCAACCAAATGTTTTGTCTTTCCCATGTTCAAAGGTATACATGTCCTTATGTATACAAAAAAGTATACAAACTCGTATAGGAATGTAGATATAGACATGAACAAAAAAAAATTAGAAACAAGTGACAATTATCTTTCACTGTTTTCTTTTGGTATAATCTACACGTTTTATTACATATTTTTGGTATTGCTGGCCCCTTCCAGTTCCGACACGTGTATTATTATATCTACAGTATTATTGGGTGGTTCATGTACGGCGGTTGGTTAATATTATTATTATTATCAAGGGAGGGAGAGGAAGAAAGTCATTATGAATGCATGGGGAAAGTTACTACCACGTTCAGCACGCGTTGACTCCCAGTATTTAATTACATATTATGTGACTCCGAGCATCGGCTTCAATGGAGACGGTGCTCTTGTATATTTTTTATGAAATTAGTATCCTATTTCAAAAATAAAGATTCATTACCATTCTGTTTAGTGTGGGAGTGTTCATTTCTTGAGGTCATTTAGGGCATACTCTATATCTTGTATGTGCTCTATATAAAGTAAGTAAAAAAAAACCTTCACATTTGCAGTCAGTAACCAATTTATTGTGTTGTTTTTATACTATGTTATAATTCCTTTTCAAAAACTCCTTTTACAAGGCCATTTTGCTCTTTTATACATTTTTTTTTATTCTTCTATATATCTATGTTTTTATCTGGAAACCGAAACCTTGTTTTCACTTACTTTCCCCATTCGCTTCTCTCTTTCATTGTCTGTATTTATTTGATTATGACTTTCTCCCTCTGCCCCGTCCCCTTTGGTATCTCTCCGGGTTTCGAGCACGACCTCTTTTTTCTTTCCTTTTATTCCCACTAATGGCTGTATATATGCAACTTTCCCCTTGGGATTCATGCCATATAACTTTCTCTCCAGAAGAAAATGACTGAAGAAAAAAGGAATTTTTCTAGGGGAGAATAGTATTATATGCCGTAGACTTGAGTTTGAGACTAACGCCATCTGCTTTCTCCATTGGTTCTTCTTTGGATAAAGATTTGATTTAGATTCTAAAATACTGAACCGCAGATGGACGAAATTTTCTGGGATTAGGAGTTTTTTGAATTCCGTTTATGTTTTTTAATCACAAAAATTGGGTAAACCGGCATTGGGATGTACGTTTTGAAATTGTTATCTATAAGCAAAAAAAATATATTTGTTATTCTAATCGACATGAATTGTAAGCACGAACAGGAATGTACATTATGTAGGTACTGATACACAGAGGTAGGTAGGTATGTACATATTATGTACTGCGTAATGACACATACAAAGAAAATATTTGGGTTTGGAACCCCCAAAAAAAAAATTGTTTAAAATTTTTGGCAACGTACAAAAACGTGCTCCATGCTATCTATGCGGGATGCGAAAGTTAGTAATGTTTATTTGTTTTTCTTTTTTTTCACCAAGAAAAAGTAATGGAAGCACGCAATGGCAATAATTACCTCGGTAGGTAGCTCGTGTATGATTGTGCATAAAAAAAAGGGTAAAGAAGTAATTTTCACTTCGTGTGGGTCCCATAAAAAAAAAGCGTAGCGTCAGCTCCGACAATTAAATCAGCAGCGTACAAAATTAAGCTAATAATTACGTATAGTTCATTAAATTTTACGACAACAATTAAACGACTCCTTATATGTACTTATTTTAAGTAGGGTTTTCCTTTTTTTTCTAATTACAAGGAAAAAACAAGAAGTTTAGTATGTATCTGAAAAATTCTTCTTGTATTCTTTCTCCTCTTTTTCTTGTGATTGCTACACAATAATAATCATTTCTCCCCAACTTTATTATATAGTCAGAAGGTACAGGAATCATTCACGGGTTATTACGTCGAAAATTTGCTCCTTTTTTTTTATGTACAGTCGTTGTTTGTTATCACGTAGGATTAATAACAATTTCAACAACAAATTTCAATGTCGGGAATACTTTCTTTGGTGGATCCTATATTCTTCTGACATGTTTTCCCCCCACGGTTTTGAATCTTATTTGCACGCATGCAAAAAAAAAATAGTTTAAGGCCAATGTACATAATGTATTACTAGAATGTAAATATGTACATCATTACGCACTTTTTCAAAGTATGACATTCAAAATGATTCAATGCATCGGACCCACGTGAAAGAATGCGTGTACCATGAGTGTGAAGATACATTCATATGTACGTAATAGACACAACTATATATGAATCCATATACAAAGTAAAAACTCCTTCCCATTCCATGTAAGAAAGACGTGACTTGGCTCCTGGTTTTTGTGACAATGGTATTTTTTTAAGGTATTTCCCTCACTTGTATATCCAGAAGTATACCTTCAAAAAAAAAAGAGTGAGGGGTAAAAGATAAAAAAAAAAGGATTTGAAGGTTGTAAAGAATTGAAAGATTTGTAAGAAGTAAAATATCGTATATTTCGATGATAATTGAGTTGCTGAAGGAAACCAGCGAAGAAGGACTTGTGATTACCTAACAAGTCATGAATGAATCGAATGAATGAAAATGTGTGGGCTTCTTGGAGATACTATAAGTCTCGATTTGTTCTGTCTTCCCGTCCTCATTCTCTCTCTCTCTCTCTCTCTCTCTCTCGTTTCCTTTTCTTTTTTTTAAACCCTATAAAAATGTATACACTCGGAAACACAAGGGGGAAAGGATGAAAGCTGGGGTTAAGTAAAAATGTGAAAAAACACGTTTTTTCCCCCGTTTCTTCGATTGAAGGTGCACACATATTATCAGTACAGCTCGTAATATAACTATATAAGTCGTGACAACAAATACTTTTCTGCATCGTCTCTTCTTCTTTCCCCCCCTTTTTTTTATCATCTCCTTCTTGGGGATCTTTATTGCCTTTCTTTTTTTTTCTTTGTGTACACCCATATGTATACCATCTCTAATTGCTGGGTGGTTCATGTCCACACATTTCACTGGTATGTGTGTATACACACAAATTGTTCTGAGAAAGTAATTTTTTTTACCATGTGATTGAACTTGTAATTTATCTTCTTGTTTCTTTCTCCCCTAAAAATCTGTTTTCCTTGTATGTAAATGCATACCTTCCTTCTCTCTCTCATTCTTTCTCTCTAGTAATGTCGTGATCACCGCTTTAACACTAAGGAGACATCACCACTACAAGAGTAATGAAATTTGCTTTGTTTAGCTTATATAATACCGTCGTCTTCTCAGACACTTTATGTAATTTTTTTTTCTCTCCCTCTCTTTCTCTCCATACTTTATACACAACAGATGAATTGTTATTGTCCGCGTCTGAGAGGAGGACCACACCACACATATATTATTTTGATTGAATAAAGAGAGTCAGTTGTGTGTTTGTACTTCCAAGTACACACGAAAAGCAAGTAGCTAGTTGAGATATGTACACATACTCAGTCAAGTTTTTGATGTTGTGAAAGAATCGCTTTTCACTCTTTCACATAAGGTGATGACGGTAGCACATGACAAACTCCATTCTGTACTTAGGCAGGCACTTGTTACACTCAAATGTGAATTACACTTGAGATTTTTTTTCTCTCCTTTCCTTCTCTCTCTCTCTCTCTTCCTCAAACTTAAACAAATACATGCACTTAAGATCTCAAAAGTCAACTGCTACTTCAGTTTTTTTACATATGTGTAGAGCCATATGTGTAGGGGAGTACACTAGGAACTGTAAGTGAACAGATTTTTTTTCCGTACATGGAACGGGCAGGAATTTATTTTGGGATCAACATTTACCTTCTAGAGATTTTATACTAATTTTATATGTAATTCTAAAAGGTAAATTGTCTACTTTTAAATGAATTATTATCCAAGTGTAAAATAAAATTTGTACTCTTGGTTTTTATTCTTCTGTCTTGAATTTATTCATAATGCAGCGCAAATAATTTACACGGTTTCCCCTGGACATTTGACAGCCAGAATATTGCGGATTACCAAATGACAATTACCAGAGTTGGCACTATCATACTATTATTTTTCAACCTGAAGAAGCCGTAGTCCCGACAAGTTGCTACATAAATTGCCCTTCATTTTTACGTGAAAGTTTACCTTTTTAAGTGATTGTAGATATCATTTTTACCCTGGTATTAGTACATGATGGAAAAAAGACTCTCACAGATTATTTGAAGGTTAAAACATTTCCCTAGAAATTTAGAAGCTAGCTAGTTGTAGGAGTATCTAGAAGTTGTTCCCTAGAAATGTAGCAAATATTGTTATTTCATCGAAAGTATACATATGTACATATATACAAAAGTGATTGAACTTTAATTGATTTTGGTTCGTCTCAAGCCCGTAGGGGTTCTACGACCCCATTTCAATGTTAATGTGGCCCAAAACTTTCCAATACAATTCGTAACATTTAAAATGTGACATTCACATGTCTTTTAAAATTGAAATGTTTTTCTTTTTGGAAAAGAACGGGCGTGTGAGGGAGAGAAATGGCAAAATTGACATTTCCATCCTCTTTGGAAGACATATTAATTTTTCGGATTGATTGTGAGTGTTTCTGAGGATCGCCGCGTATGATAGAGTGGGCGTTACGGAGATTAGAAAGCTTTTGTCCTGGAAATTGATAGGCTTGGCTCAAAGTTTGAAGAGAATTAACACTTTATATTTTTGCTTCGAGGTTGAGGGCACGGGATGGACGGGACGGGGCCCTTGGGATCCAACATGGATTTTGTATTTTATGAACATGTAAGAAGGAGGGGAAGAGAGAGAGATAGAGAGAGAGCGAGATAGAGAGAGAGAGAGACGGAGAGAGAGAGAAAGAAGAAAAGAAAAGAACACGGATCATAAGGAAGACAATGTTTTACATGGATTGTGTGTACCCCTTTTTCCTTATTGACTTTAACCGTGTTACACGGTCCAGTCGCCTCCCCCTTCTGTCTCTCTTCAAAAATGGTCTTCTCGTGACGCTGTTCAAATTCATAAAAGCTACACCGTGTTTGACAATTACGTTGAATACCCCCACAAAGACATGCTCCCGAGAGCCTTAAAAGTATACTGTTCAGTATGCACTTACAGCCATAAAAGTACTGTAAATAGCGACCTCGTACCCTTTTTGTGTAACTTTCTTTACATGCACACCATCTACATAATAATAATAAAGAATAAATAAACACTGGAGACTAGACACACATTGCGAGGGAGGGAGAAAGAACAAGAGAGAGAGAGAGCGATACAGAGAGAAAGAAAGAGAGAGAGACACACATAATGTGTGGTGGTGGAAGTATAGATAGTATTATTCAAAATGAAGAAATGATAACTGCTTCTAAATTTCAATAAAAGAGACATATCTCCCCTCCTTTTTCTTTCTCCTCCTCCTCCTTCTTAACAAGCCGGCAAAAGTTATAAACGCTCACATAGATCCTCATGCCCCGCTCCTTCTTGTGTACTTTATCTATGTATATGTCCATATTTTTATACTGTGTATAGATAGATATGTGTATAGAAGTCTTGAGTAAACATGTTTGTTTGAACAGCGTGGGCATACTTGACGTAAGATTGTTATCTTGTAAATTGTTCACTTAAATCCTCTTCATCATAATTTTTTTTACTCATTATTTACTTGTCCGTGTGTCTTCATCCTTCACCACAGAGAGAAAAAATGGTAACTACTGTTACTATTATTACTTTCAAAGATGTGTTTACACAAGAGGTGAGGGAAAAAAATTGTTCAATGTTCCGGTCCACTTCCAATCTTTTCAAGAGGGTCTTCTATCAGGTGGTAGTTAAGTTGTTTTTTTTTCCTGTAAATTATTAAAGCACCTATTTATTTAATTTGAAGAGTTAAACAAATATTTGGGTAGTCAGCTTGTTTTCCTTGTCACCCATATCGTTCCTTGGTGTATTGTTTTAAGTCTATATGTTTACGAGGATTTTTTTAAAGGTAATTCCCCCCCCCCCCATGAAATGTTAGTTATGAACGGAATGATGATGGAACGTGACAAAATCCAAAAAGTGCAGAGGAGATTCGTGTGAATGAAATTGTTTATGCTGTAGTATTTTCTATAATAAAAAGCTTCTCCTTTTGGCGGGGAGTGAGGGAGGACGTATTTATTTATAGTTTGTGCCCGGTGCATTTTGTGATAATGCATAATCGCCGTTATTTTACAACTTTTTCATGTTACGTAGTTAGTGATATGATGGAAACATGATTCATTCTCTCTCTCTCTCTCTCTCTGTGAATAAATTTGCGTGGGAGAAGAATGCACTGGAAAGAGTTCATGATTATTTTAATGGGTACACACACGTAAGGCTTATCAACGTTGAAGACGTAAAAGTGTGTAGTGAGCAAACATGGGACTGATTTCCCATACAAGGGTTGCAATTATTGGAGACTCTTCATTTTAATAACTGTCTCTAAACCAACGGAGTTGTTGATACTTGAGAGAAATCAACAATCCTAATATAAACTACATGTAGTGAGTCACTTGAAATTGCTATTTAAAAAAAAATATTACACTTTACCTATTTGTTTCCCACACTTTGCGGGAGGCTCCCTTTTAATATTTGCTCCCTTGTGCAACTCTCCCACTACTGATTGGGTGTGGGTGGGAGCAGGGGAAAAAATCAAAGGAAAGAGAGGTCAGAGGTCAAAAAATCTCTAGAAACATCCATCAACATTTATTGGAAAAAGTTTGGGAGCATTTATTTATGCATGTTTTCTTTTTTAACAAAATGATGATTTATTATTATTACAAAATGCTAAAAATCCTTCCCATAATATTTATTATTCCTCGTCTCATGAAGGGACATGAAGTACAACTTTTAATTTATGTCGTCGTGTACATCAACTTTACATTAAGAGGGACATGAGATGCACGTGGTCATAAAAGGTTCTTGTATGGAGATGTGATTTATATATTTTTTGTTCATTTCTTTTTCTGTGTAGAAAAAAAAATTATTACTATATATACATTTCTTCTATGTATTTAAATACAAATAATAAGAGGGAGACTGAGAGGAAAGAGGAATTTAAACAATGTTACATATGCACACCGTTGGAGGTATGAAGGGAGATAGACGGGGCTCTTGTCTTTTTTAATGCAAGAGGGAGGATGGCGGAAAGTCAATAAAAAGTTAATAATATACCTCACCTTTTTATTCATTGCATATCTAAACTATACATATGTTTAATCATGGAGTACGTTTTTTCTTCTTCGGCAGTATTATAATATTTATATGGGACCATGTTCTTCTTTTAAATGCATCGTATGCAATGCATATATAAACTTCTATGATTCCAAGGCTTGATTGGCCTGACTCGAATTTTTATTGAGACTTTCTCATGGAATGCAAGTCATGGGATACATGTTTAAAATTCCTTACTTTACGATAATAATAATAATGGTAATGAGACTATTACATAAGGCGTTATGATCAGATTAACAACACCGGGGTTTTTCCTTTCATTTCCTTCCCCTCAATTTACTCTCTTAACAATCTGTGTGTGCCTGTGTATAAATATAGAATAAAACTTCCAAAAGCAAATTTTCAAAGAATCAAAAAAAAAAAAAGGAGTAAGGAAGCAAGAAGAATTCAAAAAAAAAAAAGGAAAGCCTTTGCTGTATCCGTCTCCCCATCTTCCAGACCTCTTTTATATGGGTAAAGTCTAGCTACAAAGTAGGCCCGCAGAAGCTCCATTATCAGGTTCTTCATGAAATGATTCTCCCCACATCTTGCTCCGTACATGTCTTAATCAGGGACGTTTGAGGCACAGTATTGTGGTGAGGGTAATTATTATCATCATTTTTGGAATTTTTCAAAAGAAACAACAAAATCTCGTTGACCTTTTTTTCCAAAATAAAACAGTATACACATGTGTATACATAACGTCCATACTCCCATGAAAATTCCTATACTTATAAACCTAAGAAAACTTTCTATGGAACAGCCACCTTTGAGCAAAGGACCTCCGCAAGAGTCAGAGAGAGAGAGAGAGAGAGGTGGGGTTGAATTTGAGCAAATAAAAAATAATAATAATAGCAGCTAGTAGCAAGAACCACGTCGTTGGTGCTGCTTACAAAATATAATTCAAGGAAATGAAGACATTATCCACAATTTTTCTTCTCCTTCTCCTTCCCCCTTCTTTTTTTATCATTTCTCTTGTACTTTTGTGAAGAATTCTCCCCGCAGTCTCCAGTAAGTGTAAAAGATAATGGTTATGGAAGCCATGGAGGATTTTTTTTTTTTGGATGGATATATATACACATGAACCCATCAAGTAGCTACTCCCTATATACATACATACATGTAGCTGGTGTAGGGCTTTTTTTTTTTGGTTATACTGCGTCAACAAGTCAAGGTACAATGGGTTCAAAAGTTACAAACAATTTTATGTATACATACGTAAAATTCACCGTATATAATCATATATATGTGTATATACGTTACTCCTGGCAGGGCATTACTGGTTCTGCTGATGGTATGGTGTCGATGGTATCTTTCTCCTCTTTTATACTTGACCATCTTTTATTCCCTAGAATTCATATACGCCCAAAAACTTTAGTGGTGGCAGTGGTAGTAAGTCGTGAAAAGCACTTTAGATCGCTCCGTGTGACTTGTCTTTCTCTCTCTCTCTCTCTGTCCACCTGGGACAACTATAGGCTGTGGGGTGAAAGAGATGCAAAAGAAACACAATCACATTCCAAAATTCAACACATTTGATTTACAGCCAAAAGGTACATTACGTCTCCGTATAAAGGAACTTGGTTTTTCTTTTGCTGTCTCTCTCTCCCTCTAATATGTAACTGACCGAGGGGAGAGATTAAGCTGTAGAGTGAGAGTTACAAGCGTATAAAATCTGGTACGTAGAAAAGAATCGGGTGGTTGAAATTCGAGGACTTGTGAGGAAAAAGCTCTTGAAACCAAGATAAATGGTGTACGTGTAATCATACGAGGAGAGAGAGAGAGAGAGAGAGAGAGAGACTTAAATCTCCCAATGGTTTGGGTTAACCATGACGAAACAGTAATATTGTGACTTTTAACAAGTCCTTGATTCCCAGAGAAATTGCGTAAGAAGCATCTTTCTCAGGGTATCATGATGCGATGGAGTGAGTGAGAGACACCGAGAGAGAGAAACATCGTGAAGGAGGGGTCATAATAATAGTATTATTACACACACACACAGTCAAACTCTCTGATTGTATGAAGGAGACGACATATGGCTCTTCTAGAAAACTTCCAAGATATTATTTACATGACCCCTTACCACACATATCCAAGTTTACACTGGAGGTCGAGTTCAATTCCATACATATAACAATGCTTGAATACCTGGAATTCTTTTCAATGCTTCCATCCCATTCTTTCT
>JAQGBT010001468.1:0-31845 GCA_034698585.1 Disparrhopalites patrizii | reverse complement strand
AAAGAGATGGAAAATATGGAGAATAAAATAGAAATGAAAGAGATGGAAAATATGGAGAATAAAATAGAAATGAAAGACAGAGACAAAATGTACGTAGGAGAAAGAGCCGGAAAGAAAAATGAGAAAGCCAAATCAGTACGTAAGAGTAAAGAGAAAACGTGGAAGAGAAAAAGATGGAACAGCAAAAAAGGAGAGAAAGACCAAACAGCGAGAAATTAAGGAGAGAAAACAGGACAGACAGAAACAACGATAAATAAAAAAAAGAAGGAGAGAGACTAAAGAATGAAAGCGAATAGAGCAAAAAGAGAAAAGGAGGAGAAAGACGAAAAAAATATTTGAGAGATAAAGACTTAAATAAAAAAAAGATAAAAAACGATAAACATTTAAATGAACGACGCCAGCAGGGGGAAACATAAAAGAAAATGCAAGAAAATGGAAGAGTTGGAGAGAAAATAAAGAGACGGAGAGAAAAAGTAAAGAAACAGAGAGAAAATGAGAGGAAAGAGGGAATATGTAATAAAAAACACGATTCTCATTTAAAATTCACTATTATTGCAGTATTATTACATCCACCAAGAAATACTATAGGAAAACGTAAAAAAATACGAAAAAAATACGAGGGTTTCCCTACAACACTATAAACTCCCCATGGCTACTATGTAGTCCTTCCATACACTTACGATGCAAGTCAATTATAACGACTATTTTATGACTTTTGGTGAGACAACCTGTGACGGACAACCTTTTTTTTTTTTGCACACCCCAAAAAATTGCAATTATAATGACAATAAGATTGAACATGCAATGTCAGACTTACTAGAAGAAAATATGGAGAAAATGATATGGAAAAGGATAAAAAGATGGAAAAATGAACGTTTTTGCTAATTTAATTCTTCTCCCTTCTTCCAGTCAAAATACAAATCTGATGCACGTACATATACCTACGTTCCTTATGAAACATGATATATAACAATTCCATGAGGAATTATCACTACTATTTTTTTCCCTTCCCTACAATATTTAAAAAAAAAAGACTGGGTAAAAATGTCACTTGGAAAGATTTATGACAAAATATTATAATCTTCCAGTCAATTAGCATGTTAGAGGATGAATGTGTGACTTGTAATGTATCGAGAATATTAGAAGGGGAAAGAAAATATAGAAGTATGGGAAAAGGAACTTCTGTGCAGAGGAAAAATAAAATTCTAGTTAGTCATTCTCTTTCTCAAGTGTATTGTATTTCATCATCATCTTCGTCACAACCAACTTGTCTTTTCCTTTTCTTTCCTGTTTTTTTTTATTTTTATTTTTTTGCTCACCTTGAACATCAATATGTGTTAATCCTTGCGAGACCAAAGTGTTGTTGTTCACAATATAGAACTTCAAAGCCAGGTTTTGGGAGGGTGGAATCGTAAAATTGTTCTTCGCTTGGTCATCCTCACATGCCTTGGTTAACTGGTCCTTGTCAATGAGTGTTTGAGCCAACTGTGTCTCATTTCCAGGCTACATATATCACATTTATTACCAGTCTTTTAGTACACTCATATATATGCAAAAATTCTGTGCAAATTTTTTTTTTGCTATACTAATCATTTGAAAATAAAAAAAAAAACATCGGACGATCAACGAAAAGCTATTGCCAGTTTATCTTTGTGTGGGAGGACCACCACGTAATCCTTTTTAAAGGACTTTCAATGTTATTAATACCAGTGAAGTGAGGCTATTAATAGACAACGTCCATTTTTTCCCCATCTCTTCCGCACATAAAGCCCGGCCATTAACTTTGGTCATTACGGGGCAGGTTATTCCGTCAATTCACTGGCCATAACAATTAATTATGGCTTAATCACAGTCATTAAAATGGAGCATATTTTTAAGATGGAGAAAAAAATCTTGTCCAGATGGGATTTTATCGGAGGGGAAAATGAGCAGTGATGTCATCCTCTCGTGATCTGGCAGTAACTTATTGTAATTGCCGTGTGTTAGTGCATATTGCTTAATTATAAAGAAAATGAAATTTAGAGGTTAATTTATTACTAAATACTTGGTTTATATTTCTTTTTTTTTTACATTTAATTAATGGCACTAATGTGCGATCGTGTACGCAAAAATATGAGCTGTCTGTTTCTACACAAAATGACCAATTGGTTCCAAAAATCGTGGGCACACCAAAAAAAAAAAAGTGTGTGCATCAAGGCACTTATTGTGTTCAAAAGTTGAAAAATCGTGTACAAGAGTGTCAATGTCGAAATGACACTGCCTGGTGATGTACAGGTGTACTCTAATTGTATGAAAAAAAATTAAGCTTGCCACAAAAAAAGTGTGAGCACTGCATTTCTTGCAGTTTTATGAAAGCGGAAACTAATTTTTTTTTTCAGGCAAAGTTTTCTAGGGGTTGATGGCATTTTACAGGATTTGTATTTTTTTGTGTGTGTAAAATTCTATTGGGGGAAAGGATGTTCAAAGCAATTTTGGGAAGATAAAAAAAATAACTTTCAAAAAATGCAATCCATTCTGTCTGGCAAAATGACTTTTGATCCTGAAGGGCCATATATAACTTCACAGGATTTTTGTAGAAAAAAGGGGTAAAAAAAAAGAAATTAAGCATTGGCATATGTAACACACAAAAAAAACAAAATTTGGCTCAAATTAGAGAACAAATGCAGAAAAATTTTTGCTGGTGTATTAAGGCAAGAATCGTAATTATAGGAAATGCAACTTTCATCATTCTTTTGTTTGTTTTTGGAGGATTAGCAATAATAATTAAAGAGGATTTGCGTGGTACTAAATCATAATAACTGAGCGAGGGGGAAAAGCTATTTGTACATGTGAAAATAGTAAATAAAAACAAAATGGGAATTAAATGAGTGTAGTAAATTGTTCATTTGTTTTTTTTTTTGCCCTTCTTTTTTTCCGCCTTGCCCCATCATTTCCTTCCTCCTCTCCCGTTTTCTCGTAGTGTTTGTTTGTTTTTTGTGTGTAAATATGGGATTATTAAACCCAAATGTGACACTCTGAACTCTCTCTCAAAATACTAGAGAGATACGCTCTGCGAAGAGAACCTTTTGGGACAGCTCACATTATTACATACTTGTTCTTGTACCTCGTAGGTGGTCTTATTTTTCCATGACAGTTTGATTTTGAAATTTTTAAAACGCAGTCTCGAACAACGAATCACGCTGTCGCTACCCTGGAAAGAGAAGAGAAAGCATCCAATTTACACTTTTTTCTTCTTCTTCAAAAGTCATAAATCTCAATTATTGTAATTATTAATTATAATTATGAATCCCATAAATAATCCTCCCCCATCAATTAATATGCGCTACAATAATTACTCACAAACGTCAAAGAACATAGGTGAAAAAGATGGAATCTGATAATTTCCTCACAGTTCTACTTATAAAATAATTACAATTTAACACTGGAGCTTGATCAGATCTTGAATCTCATTGTGTTAACATGCAAGGCTATACATAAATCGGGTTGTCCAAATTTTTTAAATGCAGCTTAGTCCATGAAAGCATTAAAAACATCCCAGGTATTTTCTTTTGTATGTCGGGCAAATACCAGCAAATATAATTTGAAAAATTCCCTTTTTACTCTTACCAAAAATTCCCTTTAAAAACTCCCTTAAAAATTAACAAGTTTTTGGACTTAACCCGATTTGCATCCTTCTTTGCGACTCCTCATCCACGCTTAATGAAATATAGTTTCATTAAGGAAAAGCGTTCATGATTGGCCTTCATCTTTCAAATGATGTGGGAGGAAAGATGGTCAAAATATTGTTTATACCCTTCCCTCATTATAAATTGGGTACTAATTATCTGACAACTGGGAATTAAGTTCTTTTTGTGCCCATATTATTTTGTGGGAATTTTTTTTTAAAAAAGGTGGATAAATGTATAGAGAAACCTTCTTCTCCCTGGACAATTCGACGGTGAGGTTGACCCCGTCGTACGGTGGGCGGTAGACTCTCGTCAGGACGGTGACATTGATGAAGGTATCATTTTCCGAGATAGCTCCCAAGAATGTGCAAGTCCGCAATTTGATACAATTGGATTTGTCCCCATAGCACACGGTGCCATTCTTCTGGGCGCAGACATCATACAGCTCCTGACCATTACTGGAATTCGACATGGTATTCTCCTCTCCATTGTTGTCCCCTACCATGGCAGTGCTTGACTCTGTACTACTACTACTAATACTACTATCACTACTACTACTGGTGGATGTCTCCCCCATGGGACTAAAGGTGGTTGTGGGTGGGAGATGTGATATTCCAATGCCTTGCTAGAATTTTTTAGAGGGAAAAAATAATTACACAAAAAAAAATAGAGTTAATTTTCATCCTTTCAACTCTCTGAATTTTTAAGAGCGAAAAAAATCAATGGAGTTATAAATGAAAGATAAATGAAAGGAAGGGGAAAGTGTATGAATCATACTAAATTATTGATGTCTAAACTTTTCGATTGCCTTTGTTGCGGGGGGTTGCGATGAGATTGAAACCGAATTTCTACAGTAAGGGTACGCCCTGCCCTTCGAGACAGGTTTTGCTGGGGTTTCATCTGCAAATTGGAAATTATTACTAATGAGTGTTTTATTAAAAGAAAAATAAACGGATTTTTGTTTAAAAAGAAAAAGAAAAATATTTCCATATTTACAAAAGGATATAGACTTGGAGGAAATTATTACAGATGTTACATATTATTAGTGTACTACTTTCAACATTTTGGACACTGTACAATTCGGTTTCCAACCTCAGGGCAACAAAACCCACCCCAAAAACAAATTGGACAAGAGCATGACAGAGGGAATATCTCTGAGGATTTCACTATGCCCTTCATTTAATATGTTAACTACCGAACAGGGCAATATCGTTTTATTTGGAGACAAAAATACAATTAGTAATCACAGTGATCAAACGTGTGAATGAAGAAGACACAAATACACGTTGTGATAGTGCACATGGACATATACAAAAGCAAATAAAGTGATATGGGCCACACATGTGTATATACGTGCATGTTTAAAAAAATATGATTAGAAAAAACCGACTACAAATTAATGCACGTGAAGCCCAAATTAACACCTTGTAATTCTAAATGCTATCATAAATACGAATCTAGGAATCATGTAATATTGTTGTGCATTACTATTCTTTACTAAACGTTACAATAACAACATTAGTACTTTGTTCAACAAAGCAGAAGAGGCTGGACTAAAGGAAAAGTAGGTACAAGGTAAAACTATAGTAGAAATAGATATTACAATGTCAGCTACATTATTTAATTTTGTCCTTCCTTAATGAGAATAACTCCAAAATGCTAAGCCGCCGTACTTCAAAATATAGACAGAATTGTACTGGAATTAAGTGTCCAGTGCCATTTGTTATCAAGCCCTTGTCCATCCGCGCTGCCGGTTGGACAATTATAAAATGGAAGTTGTGTTTTACGAACATGACATTAAAGGGAATTTTTTTGAATGTTTTTCCTTGGTGCTAACTACAGTTCTTATTAATGTACGATTTTTACATTTACAATTAATCCTTGATGTACCGTGCAAATTATTATTTAAACAGAATGTCTGACCGCCCTGGATTATTTACGTTTCATTTAAGCTGGCTATTGTCAGCACTTTAGTGCGTATGCACATGCAAATAATAATTAGTCTCCACCTAAAAATATATGCTTTATCGGATCTTTTATAAATTAATTTATATCATATACTTAATAGGTACATAAATAGTCGATTCTGTACAGGTTCTAATGCTCTACTATTTGAAGTACTATTACGGATAGAAACATGCGCCTTCATCCTTCCCTTCTTATCCAATATAATCTTCCAGATTTACAAATGATGAATTAGCATCTTCTACATCTTCCTTTATAAATTTCCTTTATGGCGATGCAGTCAACGATTTTATTCACGTATTTTGTTTTTAATTTGTCACATGGTAAAAATCCTCTCAGGTAAATCACACGGATTAAGGGACACTTTTTAAGATCAAATTCATGCTGATTATGATCTCCTCTTCATATATGGAAGTACGGTATACAGCGTATGACTTCTAACTAAGACTCTCACCTCCAAAAAGAATGGTACATGCACTTCCTTATCCCCCCAAAAAAAACTGTGTATTCCGCCTATCGGAAGTTTGTTTTAAGTATTGATATACATTATGCATACAATTGAGGGTTTGGCCATCAAGATTTTTCATTCAGTATGGATAATAATGCATATAAATTGATAAAATGAATAATTATAAAAATTAGAGGACCAGAATTTCTGGATATTCCGTGCACGGTTAACTTTCGGAATTACATGAACATGTGTGTATAGAGGCGGAAAATGGTCATAATAATGCCATAAAAAAAAGAAGTAACAATGGAACAGAAATTATGATTCTCCATAAACAATGTAGCATTTACAGGGGAGAAAAAATGTATAAAAAGGCGAAGATTATTATCTTTTTTTCTAGGGGAGATTACCTCATTAACAGACAGAGACGCATCTCCTGTGATCTGTCCTTCCACTGCGCCCACCACAGCCAGCACTACGAGCACCAAAACTCCAGAATTCATGGTAAAAAAGCGTTGTCCAAGCATTCTCCCACAAGAATGAGAAGAAGAAGTCAGGGAGAGCAAAAAAAAAAAATTTTGGTTTCGTCTCTTTTAATCTCGTCACGATCCCTTTTATCTCACTTGTGGTCACGAATCACTTTTGTATCACTAAACAATTACACAGTTATTGTTTAAAGTCACTGCAAAGTTTACACACACGCTCACTTTTTTCAATTCTCTCCTTTCCTTTCTCTCGGACTCTCCCTTTCAATCCCTTCTTCTTCCTTTCCCTTATTGCTTCTTCCCCTTCGGCATGTGCAAGTAATTCCCCAATCACTTGTATTTACCACGTCTTTATTTTCACACCTTGAAAAGAAAAAAAGAAGACTTACAATTAACAAATTATGCTACGTTTGTTTTAACACAAAAAAAATCCTCTTCTTCGTTCCTTTTGTCTTCCCCCCGAAGCTATTGACTTCTCAAATATGAACTGACACAAATGGCAAAATGACATTTATTTTACATGTATCTATTTTACATTTACGTAGTAAATTAAATATCAATCCCGGGATGCCTTTTTTCCAATTGAATTTAAATTAAATGTTTCAAGCTAAGATTTAGCAGTAATTTTGTATTGTGATATTAATTTGAAATAGTGACACAAAAAAAAACTGGAGAACGTCGGATTTAATATTTTAAAAAGTTTTTTTTTTCTCTCAGTCGCAAATTCTGGGCTTTAGCAATCAAAATTGGATTCGGGATTTAATGGATGAGCCAATATGTTTTTCCGAGATCAAACCAGCTAGTTGATCAGAAAAATGGAAATTTAAACGGAACTGTACAAAAATGAGCAAATCCGCACTAAATAAAAAGAGAATCAATTATTCAAAAAAAAAAAACTGGTTACAGAATATAAAAAAAAATTTCCGGCACATATTGACCCTCCAACCGAACAAAAGTTACACAATGGGAAGGGAAGGAACGTGGAGCACCTGTAACCTTCGAGAAAAATTTTACAATAAAGTTATGATAGCCCCAAAAAAAAAATTTGAAGAGAAGAAAACAATAAAAAACATGATCTGTCGTCTTTTACTATTTTGCCCTCACCCACTCTCTCCCTTTTTTTCCCCTTTAACTCTTTTTTTCTCTCCCCTCACATCTTTCTTCTTTTAATATTTCAGAGAACCTCCAACGCTCCAAAAGGATCAATATTGTAATGTACAATATATGCAATATAGCTCTTCTCTCCTCGAAAAGAAAAAAAAATTGTATGATTAAAATAATATACACATGTGAGAAGACCAAGAATAGACACGTGATTACCATATACACCCACTGCCTCCCTTTTTATTGTTACGTCTTGGGTTTATTAAAAAAAATGAGTGGTACATAAAAACTTTGGGGCAAAAAGAACTTTGTAAAGCTAGATCTCCTTCTAGAAAATTCCGCACTTCTTACTCTCAATTTTGAATCCCTAAAATAATTGTCTTTTATTGTAACTAAATCCTATTTAATTCCACAGATCCCCTTAATTCCAAAGACCATGTTTTCACTAGACCAAGATTTAATTGCGGGTAAAAATTAATTGGAAGGTGGGAAAAACGGCTTCCACTTCTTTCGGATCCCTTGACCTATTTATATATGTTACACATACATTTAAATTATCACCAAAAAAAAATATACAGGTACTGGGAAAGGGTCTTATTTTAAGTAACAATACCAACAATGAGAACTAATTTCAGGGGGGGGAGGAAGAAATTAACAATAATTGTAGAAAGGAAGCGGCAATGGAAAAATTGAGAGAGAGAGAGAAAAAAAAAGAAAGACGGATGGATGGATGCGAAAAAAAATATTGCACAATGTTAGTATTACTAACTGGCATTGGTATGGGGGCAATCGCAGAGTCGTGGAAGAACTAAAAAGAAGAGAGAGAGAAGCGCTCACCACATGACAACATTCTCCAAACTGCTCAACTAAACTCTCTTTGGCCGGATAATAGCCATATAATCATGTGTGTGTCCTATGTATGTATGTAGTGCGTTAAAAAGGACGACACACCTTTTGGAAAGAGGACCCGAAGGCTAATAAGAGACGTAACATTACAATACACAGAGGGATCCGAGTTAACCTTTACTATTTATGGGCATCTGTATATATATAGCCGTAATAATACTACTAATAATGAGATGAGTTCATGAAAAGTATGGATGATAATGATGATTTTTACCTGAGAATCCCTCCTTTGTCGTCTCTTGTTCCTTTTTTTTTTTAAACTACGTCAGAATCCTTCAAAAGAATGATCTCCTCTTCATATTTACTTGCTATTCCAACACTCTTTTTTTTTAGTTTTAGTTTTAGTATGTATATTGTCACTCTCACTTTGTAATAACTCTTCTTCTTCCTCCTCCTTTAAGACTTTTTCTATTCTCTTCTTGACTCCCTCACACACTTTGGACTACTAAAGGCACTTGAGTGAATGGAACTTCCCCTATATAATGATGAGGGAGGTAGTTACTACTTGAAATGCAGACCAAAACTGTACATATGTAATTCTCTCTTTGGATTCTTTATATATTACTACTTACACCGTCGTCGTATTTTCACCTAATATTCCCACTTGCCCATCCTCCACTATTAGTTATCCCCCTGGTGTGTAAATAGCCTTTGGAGGACCTTTAAAAAATAATGTGTGTAGACACTTGTTATTTTATTTTTCATTGGAAGCTATTTAATTTGTCTGTACCAGACGGGACATTGCTTCTTCGTCCCTTCCACTATTATTAGTATTTTGGAATCGATGAGCGGAAGGTAAACATTTGCTGCTTCACTTTTACCTTCGAGAGACACTAGTAATTATTCTCATCCTCGTAACAACACTGTCCAACGGTCTTTGGGGAGCTTGGATGTGTCTTGTACATTACCATTTGCATTACAAAATGTGGTGGTGGGGTGGATGTAGAAATCCCTCTTTGATGGATGAAAGAAATTTTTTTGGGGGGGTTAGGAAGAAAAAATAGGAAACGAAAATTTTTTCCTACCCGCTCCTATACAAACATGTGCTCCTGGGAAGTATAGGTGGCTATACCCACGTTATAAGGGGATTCTTGGAGATTATAAAGCATTTTTATTTGTTGTATTCTATATGCACACGATTTGTACGTAATTTAGTGGCTATATGCAACGTCCAGGCACGGAAATTGCACGTATACTGGTACACTGTGTATTTTATTGCATTTTTATTTGTGTACAAGTATACACATGTTACGTGGACCTAACACATGTCCGGCAGGACTATGAAATGCGAAAATAAATGCGAAAAAAAAAATGTTCCTTTTTTTTTACATTATACACACCCTCCAATTTCTCTCTCTCTCTCCCTTTTTACAATGAATGAACAAGAGGGTGTTGAGAATGGACATTGAATATATGGGGACGAATTGAGTATGGGTAATTCAGTATGCACACACGCGTCTCCCCTTTCTTTTTTCCTTCTTCATGGAGAAGATAGTTACTCCTTTTTTTTTAATGGGGGGAATATTTTATTGGGCCTTCACTATAGAAAAGATCCTCGTGGATTTCCAGGGATAAAATAACAACTCCTGGAATATATCCATGTGCATATGTAATGGTTATTTGTCATTATTATGCAACCAGAGATATGGGGGACCGGACATCAAGGAATTCCTGTGGTTTGAAGCTCTTCATTTAAAGTGGTTCTTCTCTAGATAAGGGCATTGTATAGCTACATACATATAAATATGTAATACAAAAGTAAGAAGGATACCTACAACTATATGCATGTCATATGTCCATATAAAAATCCAATTGTAAGAATTATTTCAAAGTGCCCCATTCAAAGTGTGTCTGGAGTGATGAATTGCCGATTTTTCTCACCTGGTACGTCTATTAGACGAAAAGCACACAGGTTTTTGACTAATATATATATATATCTAATATCGTATGTATACAAAATACATACGTGTATATACAAAATGTAATGTAACCGTAATAATTCTATCCATAGTTTCGTGCTGAATTAGCAAAAAGTCCTGCAAAATGCGATTATTTCTGCCTTTGCGAATTGACCTCCATTTTCCCAGTGTAGAAGGATTTTATAACAATGGCGGGAATTCTTGGCTTCGGTTTTTTAATTAGCTCCAAACCAAATTTTCCCATCATGGATTATTTAGTGAAACATACTTTGCTTTTAGTAGTCGCTTGTAGGTGCATTTAATATGGAAACTTTGGTCAAAATTTTGGAAAGTGTGTAGCTAAAGGGAAAGTTCCTGTTCCTAGCCTGTGTAAATATCTGTACGAAGGGAGCACAAGCATACATATAATAATAATGCAAATAATAGTATTATTTTAAAAAATCCATGACCATGCCCCGTGCACATGGAGCTGGACAAGAAGAACATCTTTTGGTTGGGAGTAATCATGAAAATTAGCACGGATTGACGCACTTCAGTATATACATGTACGTATATACATACATATATGGTCATAAATCCATCCGTATAGAAAAGGTATGCATACGTTAGGAAAACTTCCTTGTGCTATTTCCAAGGAATGATGCATTTGGTCCTAAAAAGGCTTATCTATCTAGGAAAGACCTTTTGTTTCCGTACAGCTCCCGTCCATCCCCTTTTTCTTTTATTTTGTATTTATAATTCCCCCATTATATCTGTACAATATGGTTCTGTCCTGCACTAAACATTTTAGACAACAATGCCCACCACACTGACACGGAAAAGCCAGTCAGTGTGTATAGACCATAATACTGAAGAGTTTGTAAGGTGTTCATTAAGACAAGACAAAACAGCCGCAATGCATAATGTATGATGAGGATGATGAAAGTAAAAGGGAGAGAGAGAGAGAGAGAGAGAGAGAGAGAGAGAGAGACTCTCACACAAGGAGAACAAAAAGCTTTTGCAAATTACATGACAAATTTATCTTTTGAATAAGCAATGCATTATTTTTCCCAAAAGCAGTTTTCTGACGTGCTTTTACAACCGTGAGGACTATTGCTGGTGTGCAGACAAAAAGGTGAGAGAGAGAGAGACTCTAGAATCTATGAAGTAATTCCATATGTATGTATGGTCTATATCCTACTATATCCAATCCTACTCTAATATAAAACCCGTGTCACTCTGTCCGTTACCGGGACGCTGTTTGATTTGTTGCCATGCCAGATCATGGATTGAATCGGACCATGAAACAGTTGATTAAAACAGGAAATTTTCATTGCAATTTTTTCCCCATTTTTAACCTTTAAGCTAATAAAGAGCGTGTATTTGGCGAATTACATAAACCCGGCCAATATTGATACAATGACACATGATCATAGTTTATTAGATAGCGATGGATATGGAATTAAGTCCAAACAATAAATCTTATCGGAGGAAGAAAATACCGCACAAGCTAATGCATTGTTATGGAAAACTTTGATTTTCGATTAATTTTAAAAGCACTTTCGACAACATCTGACAGGATTGAGTGGCATGGTTATAATGCTAAATTTTCAGGAGAAAATCTCAGTTTTCAAAAATGTTTATGCACTTTTAATTCTAAGCGCTACATGTAGAGGACGGGTTTTATACTTATATAGCCGTCTGCTTTATAAAATACAACAAACCCAATAAAAAACGGGAAATAAAGCTTTTTAGAAGGATGTTACAACGTTTTAGAATTTTTGCCGGCCGTAGGCGGCGCGGGCATACTAATATATAGAAGGAGCAAAGCCAAAGGAGATCATATAATACATGGTTAGAGCCCAGACAAAACGGCAAAGAGCTAAATAAGTGCAAATGCCATTAAAAGGAGCCGTCATACCACACTACCTTATTTACTTACTCCAAAAAAAAAAATTATCCCTGTATTATAATCCTAAAACTATTATTCTAACCACACACTTCTCTCCAGGGTCTCGGTCATAGAACATCATCATGTTGTGTCTTGTATGTAGTAGTAAATGATGATAATGATGGTGATGAGTCCATTTTCTCTGGTGCATGTGAAGAATTATAATTATTCTTTAAAAGTCCATGCATATTTGGAGAACTTTGGCCACAGTGTCACTCTATAGGATATGAGTACAAAGAGGAAAATCACTGGAAATATCTGCTTCTCTGTTAAAATTCTCTTGCTCTGTCTCTCTCTCTCTCTCTCTCTCGAGCAAACGAGAGAGAAAAAAAGCTGTGCAAAAAGAATTATACTGAGCATTCAAAGAAGAAAAGATGACCGTCAGGTTCAATTAGAAGCTACATGCTACAATTAGGAGGACACTTGGAAAATACGAGAGGAAAATATGGAGGGAAAAAGAAAGAGCCTTGTGACATGCAAAAAACGATACAAATCAATTAGCTCCTCTTTATTTCCACCACCAGAGACAAACAACATTCCTGTACATAATTGTACTTTAAAAAAGCAAAAATTCAACCATCTTCACCATGTACTTTGGGAACAGCGGATTTCCAAGAAATGCATACGCCAGTCGAGGAACCAAAGATCAATAATTGGGGAAAACCAGATCAATAATAGGGCAACAAAGCATGTAAATCGGTCTAATTTCATTATTAATAGTCATCTATTGAACTAAATAAGGCCAACAAAAATGTATTTGCTTCCTCCCCGCCTCTCCCCAGTCAATAAAGGAGAGCATGACTACATGGAAGGGAAAACTCCAAAACCAGTAAAAGAAAGGGTAACGAATAAAACTAGGTTATAGGACAACATTTAATGCACTTTTTTTAGCCTACTAACATATTCTTTTATCAGTCTCCTTCTTACAACTGGGACTATTGTTATCTTCCCTTATCTAGAAGCACATATTAGAATTTGCTGGAAGGGTGGAAATTGGGACGTAAGAATGAACTCAGTAGGCCATTATCATCCTCCTTTGAAAGTTGGGAATGGAGAACAGAAATGGGTAGAAAAAAGAGCAAAAGAGACAAGAAAGGGACAGCAAAGAAAAGAAGAGGGTGAATATAATATTCAAAAAGTGAAGTAGGAAGTAGGACAAGGAAGGAAAAGGAAAAAGGAGAGGAAAAGTGAGACAAAAAGAGATATAAAGACGGAAATCAACAGAGCAACGTAAAGAAAGTAAACGGAAAGAGAGAGAGAGAGAGAGCTCATTGGAGAAAGGGCCATAGAGTCCAAAATGGAGAAAGAGACAGAAATTGCGTAGTCCAGAAAGGCATACTTATGAGCAAGCCAGAGAAAATTGAAAAAGAGAAAGCACAGCAATGGATGGAAGCAGAAAGAAATAGCAAATTTACTTAAATGAATTTAAATTATAAAATTGTTGAAAACTTATTGAAGGGGCGTTTGCCTATATCAATAATAAAGGCACTACTACTACTAGATGGAAGCAGAAAGAGCGATCCAAAGAAGTAAGAGCAAGGATGAGAAACCAGAGATAGTAAAGGCGAAGACAAGAAGTAAGAGAAAAGGAGATAGAGGCTAAATAGAGGACAGAGAGAGAGAGAGAAAAAAGTACAGAGAAGCAGCGTTAGAGGAAAACAAAAAGACGGACATGACTGAAAGAGACAGAGAGAAAACAAATAATTAGACAGAAAGAGAGAAAATAACGAGACAGAAAGAGAGAGAAAATAACGAAACAGAAAGAGAGAAAATAACGAGACAGAAAGAGAGAAAATAACGAAACAGAAAGAGAGAGAAAATAACGAAATAGAAAGAGAGAAAATAACGAAACAGAAAGAGAGAAAATAACGAAATAGAAAGAGAGAAAATAACGAAACAGAAAGAGAGAGAAAATAACGAAATAGAAAGAGAGAAAATAACGAAATAGAAAGAGAGAAAACAACCAGACACGGAGAGAGAGAAAATAACGAAATAGAAAGAGAGAAAATAACCAGACACGGAGAGAGAGAAAATAATGAGACACACAGAGAGAAAGCCACGTGGATAAAGTGGGATATAAGACCAAATTTGAAAGTTATTGACAGAACCTCCTTCTTGAGATAAAACATGGACAAATTCCTATTAAACTCATCAATATACAAATAATGATATAATTATGGGGGTGTGTAAATGTTAATACACCCACGCCGTCGCGATGTGCTGAACATGTCGTGTGAATACAAAAAAAAGTCGCAAAATATTGATGACCAGAAGCTCCTACAAGGTACGGAAGAAGCAAATACAAAAAACTTAATTCCATCATTCCCACAGCACAGTCAGAGATTCTGATAATAAGGAGTATTTTAATTATTCAACCATCCATAGACACATACTGTTATATCACAAAGATGTATGTAGCATACTCACCAATAATGTCTGCCCTGCACTGTTCGCACCCTCAAGTCCTGAGCACCTCACGCATAGGCCAGGTAATGACATTCACGAGTCTTTAGCAAGTGTGTGGGCATACGTCATAGGTGTGAAAAGTTCTCACTTCTTAATTGATTTCGGCAGCATATAAAACAATGGTGAATAATCAAGTCTTAAGAGAGAGGAGTCTAAAAAGCCGAGCATATACATTCAGGGATGTTTGGTTTTAAATCTACATAATTTTATTGACTCAAGCTCTTATAATATTGTTGGAATACCTTTCCAACAAAGAAATCCTGTAACTAACTATCCCATAATTCTTCAAGAACCATGTCTCACGGAATATTTTATTGTGATGAATTTGCAGATTATTATTTTCATTCCTTGCCTTCATTTGAATATACTCAATAAGAACTTGGGACGTTGGGATAGGATAAAAACAATCATGAAGATGAGCAGTGCGTAGACAATTTTGAGATGAAACTCTTCATCATAAAAATTGATGGGTTTCCAGTGCCTTAGCTAAACAAAACCTTTTATGTAATGACAGTTTCTTAAAGGTAATTTTTTTTTTGCGAATACGGCCTTATCTCTATAACTCTCTCTTTTTTTCTCCCCGTCTAATTCTCTCCTTTTCATTGTGCTCTCTCTCTCACCTCTTTCTTTCTCCCTTTTACCTCTTTCAATTTGTCTCACTTTTCCTCTTCCAATTTTTCTTTTTTTTCCAATTTCAATTTTTATCTTTTGACTGTATTGCCTTTTCTCCCTCTTTTGTCTCTTTATTCTGTGCCTCTTTACTCTTTCTTGCTCACAATTTTCCTCTTCGCCATTTCCCCTCTTTCCCGTCTGTACACGTGCTCAAATGCATGGTCTCTAATTACTCCAGGATGAGTTCCTTCGACATGAAATCTAATTTTGGAATCCTGTCTATAATATAATAATCCATTAAAAAGGGAAGAATACAAATTTTTTTGCACCTCCACCCGTCCCAACCACTATTTTCAAGTCATTGGAAATGAATTGCGATTTTTCACTTTTTCCCCCCTTGTCCCTGTCCAAATACACTTGTACTGCTACTTGTCTTTTTCCCCCCATTGGACATGTACAAGTACAATATAAATTATACAATATAAATTATACAATATAAATTATATAGGCCCGCGGATACACTCATTTACAGACGACACCGTGAATTATTACGTTATCATCATCATTATTGCGCTGGAGTAGGAATAGTAATAAGAATATTGAACACAAGTACATGTCAGTCAACAACTTGTCTGAGTTTTTTTTTTATCTAGTTCCGCAGTCCTTCGTATTTGTTCTGTGTATTTATGTATACACATAACACTCAATTTTTCAAGCACACCTGGATGGGCCATGTACGTCCATGGCCCTTTTTTTTTGATGTTGTATGCACAACTACAATTTTGAAGAAAGCCCGACTCATCAAATGTAACCGGAGCGTTGGGGAAAACGAAAGTGGGATTTCTCCTTCCATGTAATATAGTACATATATATGTATATTATACTTAGTTACATAATGTTGGTATATCATTTCATGTCTTCACATTTTTCCTCCTTTCTCAACCAATAAAATACGGTCTGGACTTTTAGCAAATATGCAGATCCAGTACAAATGTATTTCTGTCTCTCTCTCGCTCTCTCTCTCTCAATTATTTCGGGCAAAACTATTTGCATTATACAATTTCCATAGCATTTGCTTTTCTGCCTGCAAAAAAAGCATTTCCAGGTCCTTATTAATTTTTCTGGATATAACTGTGACATTACATGATTATATAGGTAGTTAGATTTAAGGACATGTGTTCCAAATCAATAATCTTACCGAAAGATATTGATTGATTTTTGCAATTCCTTATATCAATTTCCAGTCTAGTTTCGCTCTGATTAAACATGTAATAAAATGCAATACAAATTATTCTGGAGAAACCCTTTCTTGGACCTACACATTTTTATTCTTGGAAAGGTATGCATTTTATATGGTGCTTTATTATATACATATGCTTTTAAAACGTACCCCTTTTAACACTATTCTCTCTCTCAATCTCTCTGTGTGTTCAACTAAAAGAATAGCTTCATTGTGCAACGTCTCACGCATTTTTTCCCCTGCCATGATGTTCATCTTATTACATGTGAGGTTTTTGCTCCGCACTTCACGTGGTACATTGTTGTGAGTATTAATAATCACAATAATGCTGTTATGATTATTAAAACCTTTGGAATTTTTTTTTTTTTTGGACAACTCCCCTGTTGCGACTAACTAATAATAATCACAATAATGAGACATAATGGGCTTTTTGAGACGTCCAATACAATGCAACTCTTTTACCCGTGTGGAGTAATGGAGTTTTGTATACCCTTGTGAATATATTTATAATACCATGAATGTATATGTATTATATGACGAAAAACAATTTATTCATCATGAAGAGAGAAAGAGTTGCGATTTTCTTGAAAAGAAGATTGTCATGGTGGAATCTTCCTCCTCTCATCAACTATACATGAACATCCTCAGTGGCTCTCATTGTCCGTCCTGCCTTTATTTTCCTTTTTGTAATACTTTTTTTTACAGGAACTATTTACAAGTAATACAGTGGGTAATACCTTGCTGCGCACCCAAGGGGGTTATAGATAAAAAAAAAAATTATTCAATAGACAGAAAAATAAAAAGAGGCAACTAATCATATAGTTTTCCCTTTTTATTAATATATTATTAATATACTAAAAATTTTAGAGGGCCGAATATTTCGCCCTCTCATTTTTTCACCTATCTTATCCACATTTTAATAACACTCCGAGAACCTCCGTGCACCCTTTTATGGACAAATACCGGCCTCTTAACCCTTTCGTGAGGAGAGGGAGAAATGACGCGTAAAAAGTTAATGCAGGGACAATTCTTTTTATAATGTTGTTTATACTATTGCAACAATAAAAGCCACAGGATAATCAATATAAGTAATTTATCAATGGAAATTACTCTTTGTGTATACTCCCATGTATATACATATGTATGTACTCAGGTTCCCCCGGACGAACACGAGTGTATGTATCCTTTTTGGAAGCTTCTCCTATATATAAATGACATTTTATGACCCGTGCCAATTATTAATACAAACACGTCCGTTGTCCCCAAGAGCAAATGAGAATAAAACATTTAATGGTGAGAGTTCCCACAATGTTGTTGGTATATATGTATTATTTATAAAAAAAAAATCTACCTGCACATTCCTTGAAAATATAGTTCCTATACTAAATGTAGTATAGGTATATATACTAATAGGTACCATTAAAAAAGCATGAGCCTCTCTTTTTACCGTTGTTTCCCAACGGTATACACGGTATAAAATGAAAAAAATGGAGAAAGAGAGAGTGTATATAAGTGCGCAATATTTTTTTGGGGGACATTAGTAATCCCAGCATGATTCGGGGGAGAAAGATGGAAAAGTTTTTCTCTCTCTCCCAATAATTCTCGGGGTTAATAGGCGGCCAAAGAGAGTCTCCAAAGAAAGTACATGCAGAAATAAAATATACATTGAAAGTATTTACCTTTCGCATACTGTTATGGGTGAAGGTCTGTCCGTAAATAGAGGATGGTCCGTAGGACATTAAAAGATCGCTTATCATCTTACAGTCCCCCTTCCACTTACTTCATCATTTTATTACCAACAAATGTTTTAATTTCAATAATATTATGTACTATCGGTATATTACAGGCTCATATTGTACATGGACGCAAAGTGTAATGTATGAAGGAAACTTTTGGAAGACAACGGAAATTCTACTAATAAGGCACTCCCCTGCTGCATGAGTGAGCATGACCGAGAGAGAGAACGAGAAAGAGAGAGAGACAGAAATAGAGAGAGAGAGAGAGAGTAAAAAGAGAGAGAGAGAGTAAAAAGAGAGACAGAGAGATCCTAAAAGACAGAGTGAGAGAAGAAAGGGAGCTTAGAGAGAGAGGGAGAGACGGGAAGGAAAGATAATTGGAGAGCGACAGAGAGAGAAAGAGAGAGAGAGAAAGAGAGAGAGAGAGAGAGAGAAAGAAAGAGAGAGAGCTCATCAAAAGAAACCTTAAAGAAATAAGCTCAAGGAGAATTAATTCAGTGACCAGAAATAAATATTTTTTTTTTTTGAAGAAGCAACCACGATGGACAGGGTCAAAGGATCAGATAAATTAGTTAATTATTTATTTTCATATATTTGTATGCACACACACCTATCCTACGCTTTCCTTCTACCCCTGCACGCCTCCGTTGCATAAAAAGAATATATTCTCAATCCTTCCTGTTTTAATTGGCAAATGGCAAAAATCATTCACGGCTCTCACCACCTTTATTGTCCCGTTCCTACACGCCATTGCAAATATTTGTTTAGCATTAAGGCCTTTGAGGTTTGAGAGGAGCGGAAGCGAAAGAAAGGGAAGAATTTAAAAGGAAAAGCGTTATTCCTATCCACATAACATGGAAATGTGTGGATATTTAATTTTTGCAAACATTAAATGTAAAAAAGAAAAACAATACAGCAATGAGAGCACTGTTGGTGTGGCCTAAACCTGACGCAATACATCTACTAAAGACATCCACATTTACCAAAAGGACGTCAGCTTATTCATGTGAAGGTAAAAAAAATATGTTTGGAGCAGAAACCATATACAAATTACGTGAATGGATAGATACATATACGCTACTCTCCTTTAAATATGTATGTATACATCGTATTCTGGAGAAGCGCCCAAGTGATTGTGTTCCCACTGAATTTTAATGGTTATGTACTCTATACAGATGATGATGACCACATGAATCTCTCTTGTTTTGCTCTTGAGAGAGTAAAGCATCTTCTATTTGTGTGGATGAGGTGACTTCTGGAGTCATCTAAATATTATAATTGCTTCTACTCCATTTATTAGGCAATAGATATTTTCACAAACGGCTCTTCTCTCTTGGTGAGTCCCCAGCAGGCATCTTAATCATGTGAAGAGACGCGTGTGAACAAGATGAAAGAGAGATGAGTACAAGAAAAAGGGATTTTGGAAAATATTCTTCTAATATGATAAGCACACGTAAAAACCACGGGGAATGACAGTGTTTTTAGTACTCTTTTATTTAAATATTATCATGAATTACTGCTCCCACAATGACCAGCGGAAACTTGTCAGGAATCACGTCACGAACCCACGAGGGATGGAGGTGAGGGGCATTTATTGTAAGGTTTATTACAGTATAGCAATACATATTGGGTGTACAATCATTATTTTAAAATACGGAGATATATAGTCCCCCAACATACATCCATATAATCTCATTTAAATTTCAATCGCCTTCCCCTGAACACAGCAGCAGATGAATTCAAACTATTAAATCACAGACAGACAGAGAAAGGGTGAGACGGAGGGGGGAAAGGCAGGGAGAAAGGTGGGCAGAGAGAGATTGAGACAGAAAAAGAGAGGGAGATCGCGAGAGAAAGAGAGAGATATTGAGAGAGAAAGAGAGAGGGAGATCGACAGAGAAAAAGACAGAGAGATTGAGAGAGAAAGAGAGAGAGAGATTGAGAGAGAAAGAGAGAGAGATTGAGAGAGAGATTGAGAGAAAGAGAGAGAGAGATTGAGAGAGAAAAAGAGAGAGATTGAGAGAGAAAGAGAGAGAGAGATCGAGAGAGAAAGAGAGAGAGAGATCGAGAGAGAAAGAGAGGGAGATCGAGAGAGAGAGAGAGATTGAGAGAGAAAGAGAGGGAGATCGAGAGAGAGAGAGAGAGAGAGAGAGAGATTGAGAGAGATTGAGAGAGAAAGAGAGAGAGAGAGAGAGAGAGAGAGAGAGAGATTGAGAGAGAAAGAGAGAGAGAGATCAAGAGAGAAGGAGAGGGAGATCGAGAGAGAGAGAGAGAGATTGAGAGAGAAAGAGAGAGAGAGAGGAAAATAACACATTTGTACAATTGTTGTGAATCGAGGGGAATCTTTTATATTGTGTATCCGTACTAATGGCTTTACATTTATACGGAAAGAAATAAAATTAACAATTTAATGGGCATAAACACACAATGATATCATCACCTACCTGTTACTACTGGATGAGCACCGCACCAACTTAATTTCCTTTTGGACGAAAATCAAATAATTGTAGAGAAGTAGCCCATTTTCTACGCCTCTGCACATCTGTAGTATAGAAAGGAATTTTTTTTTTAAAGTCACTTTTTTAATGTCTTTTTCAGCTCCCTCCAACACTGTCTGGGTGACTAGGTGACCACATTTAAAGGCTACGTCAGTTATTTCCATCCTGGAGGAAAGCTGTACCAGTAATATTAAACCTGGGAATACGGATGGATTTAAAAAAAAATCGCATGGGTAAATTTGTCTCCATGTTTACGACCTTTAAAATTCCCATGGGGTAACATGAACATTATGGATTTATATTTTCCCGTAAGTACTTATTTTTTTATTTTTTAAATACAGTGTGTTTTCTATCAAATGCAATCACTTCATTCTACTGATCGTACTTAAAATGGGGGAAACTCAGGATGAAACCGTGAAATGTTTGTACAGGATATTAATACATGGTTTATTTGAAATTGTAGTAAAATTTCCGGGGATAAACGATGGTCCAAAGGCACTTTAATGAGAATCTGGCTTGTACACATGTGTAAATTACCCCAAATTTTTAAAATCATTGACGAAATCTTGGTTCTTACACACTGTACATGAAATGGTTAACCATGGATGCATATAGATATATGGGAATTATTTTCTACTATGCCTGTAGGAGTGGCTGTGAAGTAATTTGAAATTTATATGCACAAAAATCATAAATAATAAGGAAAAGTGAGCTTACCTATAAATTTTTCCCTATAGTTTTACATTCCTCTTGTATATGTATATATATGTATGTACACGTCATATTTACAAGAAGTGTACACCCACGGTTTGTTACAGGGTTTTTTATCGCATTTTAAATGTTCCCATTAACATGCCTACCTGGAATCACTTTACCTCCATACATGCCGCATGAAATCAGAATAAATAAATATTGTGCATAAAAAAATGTACTTATCCACAGGATTCATACTGGTGCGAATAATTATTTCGTATGATGTCAGTACAATATTCGTTCCTCAGCAAACGAGAAGATGAGTACGAGGCAGAGAGGGAATTAATTAAATGCATAAAAACATAAATGAATTTAAAAGATGAGAGCCTTTGCTTGTTCTTTGCATATCTACGCAAATTACAACTTCAGTAATTGACAAAAAAATAGCAGTTTAGTAGCATACTACTAATGTGTGTCATTTAAGTATGAACACCTTCAAGTTTGCATGTCACACGTGGCGTTAATTTGTTTCTCCCGTTCCTCTTGTTTTTTTTTTCCAGCAGTCACTGTACAAGTCATTTTCCTTCGGAAAAATGTTCCAAAAAATTACATGGAATCTAATATGTATGCGCATAAAAGGAAATATATGTATTTTCCCATAAGGAAACATGTTTTTATCCCAAAGCAATGAAGGCGGAAGTGCTATTTAACCACAACATAAAGCAAATTTATGTGTGCATGAATAGGTTTTCAATGAAAACAGCTACCGAATTAGCTCCTGCCCACAATCGCCTAAACTTTTAATAGCAAAAATTGGGGGAGAAACCCGGAAGAAGGTCAACGTTTTGCGGTGATAAAAACAAGGATCGTAACATATGATGTCTTTTCCGCTATCTGTGGTATTTTATTTCCAGCTTCAACTACTGCAAAAATTCTTATTCTGTTACATTTCATCCAGGGCACGCAAAAAGACTTGTTCTTCATTCCGCCAAAGAATAAAAAAAAATTCAAACTCGTATTTTGCCCTGAAAGGATACAAATCATTAAAGACTTCCATGAGTGGCCGTCGAAGACAACCAGCAGTTTTACAATCTGCTCCCCGGAGAAACCAAGGACCTCCCAGAGTTCCTGAAAAAGACAGATTGGTTCAAAATCCACCATTACAGAAGACACCTAGAATCATGGAGTCAGACATCCAGAAGCAATTAATGTACATTATGGAGAGATTGGGTGAACCCTTGTGTATGGGAGTGAGAGGTGGCAAAGAGAATTATTACTTCAAACTACCATTAGACGCCATGAAGGTGATGGAAATACTGTAACAGAGCGTAATGTCAGTTAATTAAGAAGCTTCATTAATACACTTTAACATTATATTTTAATTTCCAATAATGAATACAGTACGATAGCCAATTAATTCACGCCGCTGGAGCCAAAGAAAGGGAAATCATGGTGATTGCGGAGCGGAAGAAAATGCAAGTGGACATGGCTCAAGTACGACCTCCGAAGGACCCGCCAGATCTATCGGGGATCCGAGAGATTTGTCCACGGAAAGGCTTTTTCTCCTTTTTCATCCCCTCGCATCAACAGGCTTTCCGGGATTTGACCACTGTATTCATGCGTGAGGAAAATTCCTTGGTTTTTTAAATAATTAATAACAATTATGGAATTCAGTGTAATAGAAATTCTCTTTTCATGTACAAATAGAACAATCTTCGGTGGAGGATTTCATCTCCACGGCATGTTACTGCCGGGACAATGCCATGCTCAACCCTCACCTCTTCCTCTTTGCCTTCAGTAGAGCCTGCCTTCATCGGCCGGACACGAAAGGATTTAAATTCCCAGCTCTCTTTGAAGTCTTACCGGGTGCATTCATTAATAATGTGGTCATTAAGCAGGCACAGGAACTCAGTCTCATGCCGGAGAAAGATAGGGTAGGGATAAGTAATCATTTCATTATTGACCTATTATATAAGTTATTCTATAATAAAAATGTCCCAGATTCCACTATGCATGTATAAGTATGTATGTATAACTTTTTCTTGTCCTTATAGAAAGTTATTTCTGCCAACGGTCCAGCCATGACTAGTCAATCGATGGCGAGTCCCATCTCCGTTGGGAAAAGCTTCACCGGGAGGGACTTCAATCCGGAAAATAAATTGGCATATTTTCGTGAGGACATGGGAATCAACTCCCACCATCATCATTGGCACATGATATACAATAGTAATCGACAGGATCGTCGAGGGGAATTGTTTTATTACATGCATCACAGTCTCCTGGCAAGGTGAGACACTATCAAGGCCTATAGGAATCCCATTTTCTCATGTGTATTTGTTTTACGAACAATTAATTTTGGGAGGAAATGTGCTTCCAAATGTCAAACGGTTCCTGTATGTATTTAACATTTTTTAAAATTTGTACAATATTATATAGATACGATGCGGAAAGATTGAGTAACGGTCTGAGTAGAGTAAAATTGCTGGACGTTGCTTCCAGACCAATTTTGGAGGAAGGATACTTTCCCAAGCTTACCACACAAAATTCTGGGATGAACTATGGCGGACGTCAGGAGAATACGCTTATCACGGTTAGAAGTTGTACCTTATAAAATGCATTGCGGGTCACTGTAGCTGGAATATCGAAATCGATGGCTAATCGGTATAAAAATGAAGAATCTTTTTCTGGACTTTTTATTGGTGGACTAACAGGATGTTGTCATTCAACCTGATCCAGATGCCATGAGGACCAATTACTTAAGGGTTGATATTGAACACATTCGAAAATGGAAAGACCGAATATTCGAGGGCATAGAATCCGGATATTTATTGGAGGTTTCTGAATAAAAATTTTTGCAAATTTCCCCGAAATTCTTAGTGATTAATGTCGCTATGTTTTTGCTGATCCTAACCTATTTATTTTTATGCTTGTATTTATGTATGTTTTTTTTTTTGTAATTAATATTCAAGTATCTTTATACTCAATGTTCCCACAGAGTAAGCCAGATGGTACCACAAATAGGATTCCGTTGGTTCCCACCCAAGGGGCTTTGAACGATGCGGGTATCAATGTTCTTGCCAATGTTGTGGAACCTGTGGGTAGTATCAATGAACGATTTTACGGGAGTATGCACAATCTGGGACACTTGCTGATATCTCTGGCACACGATCCGGAAGGCCACCATAAGGTATATCTGTACCTATTTACACATGATGTCTCTGCAAAATAATAAGTGTTCAAATGGTCTACCGTAAAATTTCATAACTAATATATTATAACTAGTACAAGCAATTTCGTGACTAGTATATTTCATAAAATTTCGTAACAAAAGTTACATAAATACAAATTTTTTGCTTCCAAATCCCAAAGGAAAATGGTGGAGCCATCGGAGATCTCCCAACAGCAATGAGAGATCCAGCATTTTACCGTTGGCATAAGTTCGTCGACGACGTTTTTGACACCTACAAAAATACCCTTCAACCATACACACGTAATCAGGTAATTGAATGTGTAACTTTTCTTCAATTGGGCAACGTAAGGATATGACACCGACCAGAAATTTCGATTCATTGATCTCACATGTCATCTTTTTTTTACAATTAAATTACGCATCAGCTTGTCTGGGACGCGGTGTTGGTTAACCGTATTCGGGTGGAAACCATCAACAATGACAAATTTCAACCGAATGTTTTGGGAACTTATTGGATGCAGAGTGACGTGGATTTATCTCGGGGTTTAGATATTAGACGATCCGTACAAAATGGTGGTTCCGTCTGGGCACGGGTTACCCATCTTAATAATGAGCCATTCCTTTACAAGATTTCGGTACAAAAAACTTTCCCTGCTTCACATAACATCTACTATTTACGTTGTAAAGTCATTCTTCATTCATATAATATAAATTCATTGATATTCTAAGAGAGAATGTTTTTTTTTTGGCAATATTAATTAAGTAATGTTTTAAAAAAAATTGATTGGAATTTTGTAATGGAGATTCGCAACACCACAAACGCACCGGTAATTGGGACAGTGCGTATATACATGGCTCCCCGGGACAATGAGCACGGTCAAAGGCTATTTTATGTGGAGCAGAGGAAATTATTCTTTGAAATGGACAAGTTCACTCACCAGAGTAAGGGACGTTCAATGTTCAAGCATAAATATGAAATTTGTTCTATTTGGTAATTTTTTATAATGATCAATTTAGTTCCTCCGGGAGATCACGTTATTGAGAGGCAATCAATGGATTCTTCCGTGACTATTCCGTGGGAGCAAAGTTTCCAGGATTTGGAGAGGTCAATGGAACAAGGTGGCGGTGAGGCAGCCGTTTGTGGATGTGGTTGGCCCCAGCACATGCTCCTTCCTCGTGGGACAGCGGCAGGACTTTCCTTTGACCTGTTTGTGATGGTCACAAATGCTCAGGAAGACCTTACTCCCGAACCGGGTCGTACTTCCCCTTTCAATTGCAAGGAATCAATTAGTTTCTGCGGGATTTTGAATGAAAAATATCCCGATTCCAAACCCATGGGTTTCCCCTTTGATCGCAATCCTCTTCCCAATTTTGGAAGATTAATGAACATGCCACCGACGTTCCTTCAAAACTACATGATACCACAATCCAACATGAATGCCGTTGAGGTAAACATTGAATAACGATCGTTTGTCCCATTTTTAATTTTTGTTGAATCCATTTCTACGTTTTACCCACAGTATTACATGGATAATCGCAATTTTTTACCTCTGTAACCATGCTTTCCTTGAATTATTATATATTTTTTAAAATGTTTCTTAGGTTAAAATAATACATCAACCACGAAAAGTGGTTTTGCGGGGTAATGGAGCCCCTGCGGACATGGAGGTCGCACCTCCAGTTGAATTAGCCACTGGACGGAATTCGGGTCGTTCCAGAACGAAATCCCGAAGTCACTCACCTTCCCCGAGAAGAAATGGGAGAGATTCTCCAGATTACTTGGATGAATACTCTGACTAACGGATTATTGTAACATCTTTTATTTTAAACACGAATTTGAATGCGTTTACAAACAGTTTGCCTTTAAAATAAGGTAGGTTCCCATATTTTTCTTCTACTGCGTTCCTGAATCTACAAACATGTAAGTAGTAAAATTATGCATTTTAAAACTTGAAAACACAAATTGTTAGTGTAGATCAATAAGTGACGAGACACATATGTATGTACATGAGAAAAAAATTAAGGGATAATGTACTACCTAATTATAATGTAACAATTTCCCCCCCCCCCCCCACAATCACATACCATTTGTCATGAATCGTTAACTAGATTCCGCTTTTCATGAAATGTAGAGCTTTGAAATGTTGCTTCCTTTGATAAAATTAGAATAAATGGTGAAAAAGCAACTTTGCTTTATTTTACAATATGTGTCATTAAATTATTTTACCATAAAAATGCAACAAACTGATGTGACGTTAACACTCATATATATAGGTACATAAATATTTAGTATTAGTAAATATTATTAAAAACTATAATACACAAGTACTAAATTCATTTACCAGCATTATACATAACATTGAAGGATTACACGCACACATCGGAATATTATTAATTATTACGAGGTGAAAATAATTATTAGTTTATTAATATGTGATTTTGATTATTTTATTTATGGCTCACTTAAGTCAATGGCTTGCATGTCGTTGTTTCTCTTGATTATGGCACACTCTTCGGATAGGAGCTGGATCTCATTCTGGATCTCATTAATAATGAACTTGAGTTGCTCCTCAGATAAGCAAGCTTCATCGGAAACCCCACAGAAACGGAGGGTATCGCAGTAGCGGGTGATTAAAATTCCAACGCCTGAATACGAAAAAAAGGAACAAACATTTATTCCCTACGCTTCACTTTATAAATATATATTGGTGCCTCAACGGGCACAGCATGCTTTACATTAATTATTTAATTGGTTTTTAATCAAAGAATTAAAATTTGCTAGGAAATTGTAAAACAATGAAGGAAACGGGAATTATTGTACATAAATAAAACAAACCCGAAAATGCGAGAAGAGGGACCCAACCACCCAGTTCTTCCACTTCATCCCCCATAAGTGCCACCCGGCTCCTTGCCCAGGGGGTGTTGCTCACAACAATGGGGGAACCCCCATTCTTCATCATGCTCTGGACGAAAAAGGCCGGGAATTTACCGAAATACTGGAACATCCAGAGATTGACGAGAAAGTCCTCGTTATTAGAGAGGCGCTTAATCTTCCTCGTCATCATTTCCAGTCTTTCCATCCTGGTGGTGTTGGGGGAAATATTGACGTGAAAATTGACGACGGTGTACCGATTTCGTGGCCCGACATTCGGGTAAGGACCCACGGCTCCGATCATGCCCATCAACAGGCGTTCGGGGGGTTTATCTGATTTAGTTGTAGTGCCATTGGATTCTTCATCATCCTTCTCTTCCGCATGGAAATCACAGGGGAAACAAGAGACCTGGGATTTCCCTCCCTTATTTTTAACCAACGGATACTTCTCTTCCAGGCTCTTGGCAGCCGCGGCTGTGATGCTGGCGAGAATGGCAGGAAACGAGGATTTTGTTATTGTCCTTACTTGTAAGACCTGGCTGAGGGAGATGGGCGGGGACCAGACGTGGTGAGAGATACCGTGGAATTTCCGGGTTACAAAACGATTCCTGGCAAAGGCGGCCACCATCACAGTTTTCAATAGAGTTTTCACTCCGAAAAAAATGGATCGGAAGAATAACTCAAACTTATCCCAATTGGTCATTCTTAAGGGTGCTAAGGGATCGGCGGAAAAGGGAAAGTCCCCATCTGTCATGCAATTACTGGTGATGAGGAGAACGGACGCCCCATCCATGTACGCGTGATGACAACGAAATATCCGGGCACTCCGGATTTTGTGCTCGGGTTTTAGTCTCAAAACCTTTTGCTTGGAAACCCCATCAAAGGCTTCTTCCACCTCCTTGTCATAAACAAAATTCGGGATGATAATCTCCTGCCACTGAGGCTTGTCCCCGTCCATGTCGAGGGTCAAGTCCCGGAGAACTCTGAGGACGTTCGACTCGGTATAAATTGGCCAGGAGGAAGACGGAATTTCATTCTGGACAAAAAAATCTTTCCCATTCCCCTCTCTCGTACTTTTCCAGCTGGCATCCAAGACCACCACGTGATTGTTGATGTCAAATTCGTTCTCATTTCTTTCCCAGCAGTAGTAGCCAAATTTTTTGGAGTAAATGTGCTGCAATTTACGAAAGGGCCTCTCACCATTCTCCCCGCAGTAGTTAATGACTCGGGCCATGAAGTTCTGTCGATACTGGTCGGGGTCAATTTGGTTTTTGTACACTGTGAGCACCAGAATATTTCGGGAGTTTCCGAATTTTCGGAAGGACCACACATTGTCCGCCCCATCTGTCACAAGCTTCACTCTATTTCCATAACGAATTCGGAGTAACGGAGTTATTATCAGTCGACGCACAAACTCATTTGTGAGCCACAAAAGACCAAGAAATGGTCCTACAAACAAGGTCAGAAGACTTGAGAAGACGATATTACCCACTTTCTTAAATTGTATTCCAACCCAGTTGGATTCCCTTGCCATTTTCGTGACACTTAAACAAACTGAGATTTAATTTAAAATTGTGTAAAAAAAAAAAAAAAGTGAACCGATTCTCACGATAAAATGCTCCGGCAGTATCCGCAGGGCACTTGGAAAAAAATAGCTTTGTAGCAAGTCGTTTGTCTTTTATTTTGCAGTCCGATTACAAACCACTGACGCTTTGCTTCCCTGACTGGAGTTGAATGATTCAAGAAACCCTCTTTACATGCCCCCGCAAATAGTTACTAGCTCACAACCCTTTTCTTGGGCTTCACCCCGAGCATTGAGACAAAAAACAAACTAGGATAAAACAATATTTAAATTCATAAGCCGTCAAAGGGAAACTACTCTCACAACATCTATTGACAAATATTTATTGTTTGTCCAGTTCATTTGGAACCCCGTATACATATTACAGGACTATCAATGCTGGGGCTATCGGGTAGGGACCGGATGTTTACTTTCTTCCACGGCGGTGGTTTTGTTATTGATTGAACCGTCTCAAGATGCCTCTTTCAAGTCCTGAAAATTACGTGTCCCATCAATGTCCCTCATCCAGCTTCCACAACCGTCATCATCACCAGGAAGGGAATTCCTTTTAATCTCAGCACCGTCAATCCATTGTTGCCTCAAATGCATTATTGCATTGAATGATTATTGCATGAAATACTTTAGTACAACAAAGCATATAATATGGATCACATAATTTCACTTCCCTTTTAATTTTTTTCGATTTTATGCACACATCATTCTTTCTTCCCTGCATTAAAGAACCCTTGAGGTTCCGTGGGCAAATCTGATCCTGTACAACAAACAATGAATCATTGACTGTACACTTATACTAACGGACATCCCGTAAGGCACAGGCTCTTGCTTATGTGTATATGTACATGTGCAGATACATAATAGTATACTCAATACTTTTATCCAACTTTTTGAAACCCAATATTTCTGGACGTTAGCAATGTACATACATATGTGTACTTGCATGTAAAATCGTGGTATGGGCCAATCGGCCACGGAATATCCCTGGGAACACTGGAAATCCCGTGAGGAAGGAGACAAAAATCAAATGACTCATTGTAACGGATGAGGATACACTGTTATTATTTACTTGCCCTCAACATAATTGTTATTGTTGACAAAAGAAGCACCAGGCAATCAATTAACAGTGTCATTTGTTCCATTTTCTTTTTTGTTTTTGCCTCTTCACCCTCTCTTGTCCCATTCTTAACTCCAATATCCATTTTGTTTACTTATACCACACTTTCTCCATCCTCAGGATCCTGAGAACCGGAAAATGGGATATTCCTTTCAAAAATATTATTGTTATTGAAAGGGAGGACAGATGCAATAATGCAAAAACCAAGGACGATCGTTATTTTATTTTTGCGAGTATAAACGCTCACTCAAAGGCCCAGTCGTGCTTGTGAAGGGCAACTATGTACATGATGGCGTTTGAATAGTTGGATGGACTTGTACAAAGTCAGACATTTAAACAGCAGTTAAATTGATACGCCAGGCACCAATTGGATGGTTATTTCCTGTTTCATCCAGTTTCTACCGTCTGACCTTTGCCGTATCCACATAATTTAATTTTCTTGGACATATAGGACAGTTGTCGAGGGGAAAACGAAATCATGTGAGACAAAGAATCATTGGTAATGAAAATGGATTGACTCACTCCAGTAATAATAGCAGTTAACGAGTAAAACAAAAGTAAAACTCCCATCTACACTTATGTTATCAGTTATCATTATTTGTATATGTCGTATATTTGGGCTTATACTAAATACCAATGATGTTTCTAAAGCAATCTTTTTTTCTGGCCAGCACCTGGTTGACGCTTTTCATGTGCCTTTCTCCCGACATATTTCTGCGTAAAATCCGATGTGCCAAACCTGCTCAAAATTCTGCTCTGTAGTAATCCGCATCCACCCTTTTCCGGCACTTTCCCGCGTAATTCTGGCGCAGATTCGGCGCTTTGTGCTTGTAGGGTTGTTAATTGAGATTCAGCCTTTTGCTACAGTTCTGTCGAAAGCAAGTTAATTACTAGTCTAATTAAGAATGTTTCATCGCGCCCGAGCTATCCTGGTAAAAACGTCAATGACTAAACTATAAAATAAATTACACAACGCCCTGGGTGTTCACTCTTCTAGTAAAAATAAAACGATAGCTACTAAATGTCACTAAACAACCACAAAACATTCGAAGATACAAAGAGAGAGAATAGAAAAATATATTGAAAGAAGAGATCCAGAGAAAAGATATGGAGATACAAAGAAGAAGAGAGATAGAAAGAGGAGAGAAAAGAAAGAGAACAGAAAGAAGGGAAAACAAAGAGAGATAGAAAGAAGAGAAAACAAAGAGAGATAGAAAGAAGAGAAAACAAACAGAAAGAACAGAAAACAAAGAGAGATAGAAAGAAGAGAAAACAAACAGAAAGAAGAGAAAACAAACAGAAAGAAGAGAAAACAAAGAGAGATAGAAAGAAGAGAAAACAAAGAGAGATAGAAAGAAGAGAAAACAAACAGAAAGAAGAGAAAACAAAGAGAGATAGAAAGAAGAGAAAACAAAGAGAGATA
>JAQGBT010001467.1:0-31853 GCA_034698585.1 Disparrhopalites patrizii | reverse complement strand
TTAAAGTGTACACCTAATCCTTCGGCTCGATATGTCGAGCGATTGAGATAAGAAGTAGTGCCGCTTTTTATTCTACTCATGTTTCCTCGGAATTTTTCGTGTTTAGATAAAAATTAGCTGTTTTAGAATTGCTTTGAAAAACTGCCCTAACTTTGGTATGTGTGGACGGATAATGATTAAATCGTTTTGGTTAACTCCGCAATAATAGGCTACATCCAAATAGGCCTTCGCCTTTGGATTTAGGGGGTCTCAAATATAGCTGTCATCCAGTACATTATTACATGCAGAACTGTTGCCCTTGAAAGCTTAGAAAGAATACAATGAAAGTTTCTATCCTGTAACTAAATAGGCAGTGGAGATGAAGAATATTCCGATGACGAAAGGCATTTATACGTGTCCAAAAAGATTATTAAATTTCACAGCATATATATCGAGTCCATCACTTGTATGGGTTTCCATTGGAACAAAATTCGTGGAACAAACACGACTCTCAAGGTTCAAGTTGAAGGTACGTATGTGCGTATACATTCTTTCAATTTAATGCTTTTTGTCATAATATAATATAATATAATATACACGCATCTTTACGTACCCTACAATGAAATTCCACTTATTGCTGCTACGGAAAATCCGGATATTATTTGCTGAGCAGAATCGGAAAGCCCGTACTTCAATCCAGCGTGGAAGAAAGAGAATGCATCTCACTATGAGAAGAAGTTGTCCGCCAATACACACGAAGAGCTGGAGTGTGAGAAAAACGGCTTGCCTCCAGCAACGATTTCCTGGATTTTTGACGGCATTGTAAATACATCCACAGACAAAGCTTTTACATATTTTACATTAAAAGTTAAACTACAGTTTTCCTTCAGACATTTGATGAAATCCGGAATTTGTACCAGAAGAATGGTACTTCTGGACTACGTCTGACCGAGAGTGCGAACAAAAGCATTTTCAAAATTGACCGCATCAACCCCTTTGAATTGATAATATGCAATGCTTCAAATAATGCAGGATATGCCGAGTTGCATTTCAAAGTTTCTAAATGTACATACATAATATTATAAAATATAATGGAAATAACATTCTTCTCATATCATATGTATACTCAATATTTTAATAACTTGTAGACTTTAGAGAATGCATGTTGTAATTTTTATGTTTGTATGCAATAGTCTCTTTGCCCATTTTCGTGTTTGTGGGAATTTGCGTCACAGCAATTGTGTTGGCAGTTCTGGTCATTCTGATCGCCTGGTACAAAATCCGGAAACAGCAGGAGAAGATGAATTTATCGGAGCAGGATATTGAAGAATTTCAAAATGGAATCCCCGATTCTGCTGACGCATTTTTGGTACCATACAACATGGAATTGGAAGTCTCCTTGGACGCAGTTTTTATTGGTGTGTCTCATCTCAGAACGGTTTTGGGACAAGAACTTCCCGGTTTGGAAAGTTATATAGCCAGTTGATATGCCTATATAAATAGCTTAGTTGTTGTCTATCAACAGGTAAAGAAATTTTGGGAAGTGGTGCTTACGGAAAAGTAATTAAAGGTCATATTGGAATCATGACTGTGGCCGTGAAGACCATAAAAAAGTCGGCAGATGTGGGTTACCTAAAAGCTCTTCTGACAGAGCTGAAGATCATGTCGTTCGTGGGTCGACATCCCAATATTGTAAACCTGGTCGGTGCATGCACTCAGAATCTTAGAAAAAGTACTACAACAATGGCCAACTCTGATTTTCAATACTGCCCATTTACAGAGTAAATAAGTATCATATTGTTCCCCCGTGGCTCTTTGAAGCAGCCATTCTACAGAGAGGTTTATGCAAATATTCAATGTAGAATTTTATTGCGGATGTAGGAGGAAACTTTTCTCTCGTTTCTGCCAAGATTAGCAAAGTTATGGCCCTTTTTTCAAAAACGAAACTCAATTTTGGACCATTTTTCTCCCGTCGTCCATGACAAATCTTGTATTGTTCTGCCAACTGTGAAAAATTAGAGACGCGTTTTTTCTGAGCAGAATTTTATTGTGGATCTAAGAAAATAAACCCCTTGAAGAATTGGCCAACCTATGACGATTTTTCCTTGAATTTGGTTTAGATTGGCAATACATTTCCGCTCAGAAAACACGTGTGCTCCATTTTGCACGGTTGGTAGAACATTAAAAATTTTGTTCTTATAGAGACGGAAGCAGAAAAACCAATTTTGTCGAAAATTGAGATTTTGTTTTTTGAAAAGCTCCATAAATTTGCTAATCTTGGTCGGATCTGAATGACATCTGTTCCCTAGATTTGCCCTAAAATTCTACTTGGAATAATTTCATGCACTACTCTATAGCCTGACCGCTTCATAGAGTCAGGGGGTAAAATGTGATACATACTTGGAACGGGGCACACATAAAATCCCACAATTACAATTACTCATGACTATAAATTACAAGCGTGCATTAAATTCGGATTTCCCCCTTGTATTTCAAGAGGAGATTTACATTATTCTGGAATTTTGTGAGCGCGGGGACATGGTGTCACTGCTTAGGAAGAATCGGGACATTTTCGTTAATTATTTCGAAAAAAAATCCGTCGACGCGGAAAGGATGAGGTACAACTATTTTTGTCTTTCACTGCGCTAATTATTAACAATTCTGTTAATGGACGGATTTAGTTTCCTGGTTGTAACTGCATTTTTAGTGTCGTAGAATACCAAAATGCATCTGTGAAAAAACTCTCCACTGTCGATTTAGTTCGATGGGCCTCGGAAGTCGCTCGTGGAATGGATTTTCTATGCAGCAAGAAAGTAAAATAAAATAATATAAATTAAATTAAATTGAAACTGGAAAACTACTAGACTCTTTCATGTCCATGTAGGTGATCCACGGTGATCTTGCAGGAAGAAATATATTAATCACCAATGGTTTAAATGCTAAAGTCAGTGATTTCGGTTTAGCCAAACAGCTCTTCGAATATTCTAATTATCAGCAGAAAATGACGGTGAGTTTAAGATGAAATTTCGGACGACTTCGCAATGCCCCGGTGTATTGTATTATACATTATTCGTCGCATAGGCGAATCATATGTGTCAAATCAGTTGACTCAGTTCACTTGTCCTTTTATGCAATCAAAACGAGTTTTCTAATAAATTTCTAAACGAAAAAGCGTTTGTTTTTTAGGTACCGCTTCCTCTGCGATGGATGGCGTACGAGTCACTGAAAGACTTGCAATTTTCGGTTCAATCTGATATTTGGAGCTTCGGTGTTGTCCTCTGGGAGATATTTTCTTTGGGCGAAGTGCCATACCCTGGAATGGAATGGGGATTCGAGTCATGGAAGGATATTCTGAGTGGAATGCGTATGGATAAACCTGCATATGCATCCGATACCTTGTAAATACCGATGAATGTTTTGGCGAAAATTTGTTCAAATACGTAGTTCGAATATAAGCTGCATCGTGGACATGAGCTTTGGATGTATTGTTTTTGCAGGTATAATATGATGCTCAAATGTTGGGAATTGGAATCCAACGCTAGACCCTGTTTCAGTCTACTCACAGATGCGCTGTTGGATTACGCGGACGAATTAAATCAAATGGTTGGACAGTATTTTCTGTAAAATGTATCTATTATTCTTTTGGAAACTTGTTAAGGTAACTATTGTTTTCCTGCGGCCAGTATATGTACATTGAAGTTTGCAGTAAGTATGTAAAGGATTGTTCTACAAGCCAATTTCCAGAATATCAACAATTGTGCCAAAAATACTGCTTTGTTGTAATACAAATTCTTGTCCCGATTGTCACCCTGTCAAATAAATTTGCCATTTATTTGACAGGGTAACATTTTTATAAAAACTCTGTTAGGTTCTTTAAATTGATTCTACCCATACATATTTAAATTAATTCGGATGTAATCCATTATCAAGTTTATTTAATTTTTACGAACGAAATTATTCCTCTGGTTAATGTGAATGTTTTGTACAAAGTATTTGAAATAAATGTAGGTATTTGCAAAAAAATGTCACCACAGAAATTTTATCTTAAATAAGCTTAGCTTTCTAATTTTTCCAACTCGGCTACGTTTTCTGCGTCGAGTTTTACAACAGGCTTTCCAAAATGATCTTCTATTTGTCTAAGAACATTCATGGACCTCGAACTGTCCACAAGATTGATGGCTATTCCAGCTTTTCCAAATCTTCCTGTACGTCCAATTCTGTGCAAGTAAGTTTCACAATCCGGTCTTCTATGCATGTCCACGGGCAAGTCGTAGTTAACAACCAGAGTAACTTGCTCCACATCAATACCTGAGTAAATGAACACACGCAATTGCTTATATATTTTCACACTACGTTTCTAAAGACTGAAAGACCATATTAAAAGGTAGACCTCTGGCCATGACGTTCGTAGTAATCAGAATACGTTCTTTCGCATCACGGAACCGATTCAATACATTTATTCGCTGATCCACTGTGAGGTCTCCAGAGAGAAGCGCGACAGCATGTCCATCCTTCGTCAACTGTGATGACAGCCAGGACGCTGTGTTACGTGTCTGAAAAGATTAAAGGTTTTTTGATGACGTAGTTATATTTGCGGCATTCCAAAATATGAATTCTCCGAGAACTATGGGTTGTAAATTTAAAAGCTGAACAACAAGAACTTTCGAATTTACATGTCCTTACTATTATAACCCATGAATTACTAATATATTAGTTATTGATTTTAATACGGTCCTTGCACTTAATGAATTAAAAACACACACCTGGCAAAATATCATAGCTTGACCAATAGTTATAGCTCCGTAAATGTTGGCAATAGCTCTGTATTTTTCGCCAGCATCATTGCATTCAATATAAAATTGCTTGATGTTATCTAAACTCTCCTCTTCTCTTTTTAATCGTAGCATAGTAGCGCTTGGAATTAACTGTTCGGCAAATCGCATCACTTCGTCACCGTATGTTGCCGAAAACAACATCTTTTGTGCATCTTTCGGAAGTTTGCTAAAAGTTAGGAAACAAACATTTGTACAAGACTGGGTATAATGCGTACACATACGTACAAACGAGCATTTTTTTGCGACTTACCGGTGAAGTTTGATACTCATATCGTGATATCCTTGTGTTGCTATCATTACATCAGCTTCATCCAAAACAAAAACTTTTATTTTGCTAACATCAAAAAATTTGTGCCTAAATGCCCAATCGATGATCTTTCCCGGGGTTCCAATGATAATGTGTGCAGTCAACTTTTCATTAACTGGAAACAATAAATTAATGTTCAATATTAAAGCGATCATCCGAGGTAATATGTACATAATGATTCAAAGACAACTTGTCAACAACAAGTAACGGTTACCGAAGTGTAAGGATTGAGTCCGAAAATGCTTTCAAACATTCGACCTTTTCGATCAAATTAATTCACCATGTTAAATCCCATAAGAAATCAGGCTTAGTGAGGATTCCTTCCCCCCCCCCCTTTGAAATGTTTAAAAAATTTGAAATGTTTTCTCTCGTACTGTGGGTTGAACTATAGTTCAAATCTTTTATACATTTGGTAGTTATCCAGAGTGGCAAGCGTATGGAAAAATTTTCGGACTCGAATGTCGTTTACACGTGGTACCATTACTTGTTAGACAATTTAAACCTGCATTGAAAAACTTACTATCGAATCCTCGAACTGCAAACACAACTTGGATTTCCGGACAAAACTGGCCCATCTGACTGATAACTTCTCCCGTTTGCACAGCCAATTCGTAGGTAGGGGACAGACATAATATTTGTGGATGATTGATTCTTGTATCAACGCGACTCAACATAGCCAGGACAAAGGCCGCCGTTTTACCAGTTCCAGACTGAGATTGAGCAATTAAATCCTGGGGCCTGATATTGCAAACATTAAATTCTTTCAAAGCTTTGCTTCATATAAAATCCTGTGCTTGAAAGGGAAAAGTCGACTTACGGATTGCCCAACAGTATGGGCAATGCTGATTCTTGAATTTTAGAAGGAGTGTTAAATCCCATGGCATATACACCTTTAAGCAACTCGGGTCGTCTGAAAAATTAAAGTATACATTAATGTATTGCAACAGGCAGGTCGTCGAAAGGAACACATTATCCAAGTTCTATCTTCAAAAATAAATATACACTGGCACAAAATGCAGCCTTACAGATTCAAATCTTCAAATGATTTTGCGGAGTATAAGGGGGACGAGGGATCCTTTTGCTTGATTTCCAAGTGAGCTTTTGTGTCCATCAACCCCTTTCGAATTATTTTTTGGAGGAGTGAACGCTCCGCCAGCGAGATTTCCTCATCTTTGGTTTCTTCAGTCTTTTTTTCCTGTGCTTGTGATTCATTCCAGTTTTCCCAGTTCTTGTCACCTCCTTCAGGCTGGGGATCGTTCTTGGCATTCGGGTCTTCCGCTGCTGTTGGTGCTGCCTCTTTTATGGTCATACCACCCACCTAACAAATAAAGCCAGACGAAATTACCAAAGTTGTCTCCTATTAAATACTTCAAGTGTGTCATTCTTCACTTCGACACCCAAAGAGGTAGGAGCAGTGTCCAAATATGTATTCAACCTTGCAAACAACGTTCAGTTCACTCGGTTTTCACATGCGTACACCGATCAGCACATTAATCCCAATCATTAATCATAATATGTACGACAATATCCACATTATGCCAAGTAGAATATATGAATGTATCACAGTTTTCCCATCAATCTTGGAAAGATTCCTTACCTCATTAACCAGATTTTGTTCCTGTTCATTCGTCTTTTCCACCCAGCTAGACACCGCGCTTGCCATTTTTGTGATGTATGCTCAGTTGGAAGCGAAAAAGGATATCAATTTCCAAAGTTAAACTCGAAGCTTTTTGGGGAAGAAAATTCTGAAACGGTTAGCAGCTGAACAGGATTGAAAGACAATTTTCTATATAGTTGAAAAAAAGGAATATTTTGAAACAAATCCACACAAAAATAAATGTTGTCGGTAAAAAGTAATTGGAATATTTGTTTATGGTGCAGGTAAAAACAGCCAGATTCTTTTGATCAATTGAGCGCTGGATGACTTTTTTTTTTGTGAATCTTGATTGAAGTCCTCTGCGACTGAACGAATGGAGGCAGTGTGCATAACTGCCGAGTGCCGACGTTCCAAGTTTTTCAATCCTATTCCAAAGTTTTGCCTTGAACTCCCTTTTTGGATTTGCGGGGACTTTCCCACGTGGCTTCTCTCTCCCCACCAAATTTGAAACGATTCCTGAAAGCACCGGACGGACGGACACCGGAAGACAATGCAAAATGGAAAAGCCTTAAAAATCTAAAAACGTTGGGAGTATACCAGTATACGATCAGGTTTGATGGACGTTTTCCGACGAACGTTATCGACCCAATCCGCACATCAAAGCTTCTCCTTCCAAGAAAATGTTAATTTTCCTTTTCGTTAAAATAATGAGCGTCCGGTTATTCAAAAATATGTGGAATATTTTCAGTGTGATTAATACACATAAAATAAATGTATTGTGCGCTTATTTATGACAGGGCAAATAAGGCCATTATTACCATGAAATTAGGAAAATGGTCAAGAGGTTATGATAAAGTTACTTGGTATTGGCCAATGTCTTCCCAATACCGATAAGTCACCGGTTCCAAGCTTTTTTGGTATCCCATAAATATTTTTGCTCGTTTACAAAGAGGTACAAGATATGATTGGAGAATATTTGTAAATTGTTCTTTTAATTCTTTCTTTGTTCGTTTTATTCTTTTAATTTTAGCACAAGTGTTTTGATTTGAAGTAAATACACACGAGAGAAATGCCATTAATTGGGTGTTCAGTGTACACAAAGACAACGGACAGTGACATGTTGAAGTCTGATGATGATGACTGATTTCTATTTGTATAGTGACCTGGCTTTGGCGTAGTAATTCACCGTCAAGATGCCCTATTTTAAAATAATCTATATGATGAACTACTTTAACTAATAGGTTAATACGTAATCAACCGTCACGCTGTCAAGGCAAATGCTGGAAGGATGTGAATGTTGGAAGCACTGAAATAAGAGAAATTTCGTGGTCGGTGACAAGAAATGTAATTCAAGATTTTATTCATGGTTACGAGGTTACGCCAAAGCCGTGGTTGGTAACAATGATTTATTGATTTAACCAAATAAGAGTCAGTGCGATGAGAGCCGTGCCGATTCTCCCGCATGAAATGGTCAATGATGAGCTCTTGTTGTCCTGCAAATGTTTCATTCTGGCCGCATCTGGGACGGGCTGATTGTTTTCCACCGATGTGACCTCATATTGATATAGAGAAGAATGGAACTGTGAAGCAAACAGAATGTGCATTAATCCAGGATTTGACTTTATCTAAGTGGATGATTTTGTGCACCGAAATATACACCTCTACGGAGCCACGAATGCAACTAATCACTTCATTCAAATTCCATTATCCTTGTTTTTATCATTTTCATAGGCAAAGCAGAATCAAATTCTATATAGTGATAATTGTTAATGCTAAGCCTTGTTCTATATGTATACGTATATGTAATACATATATTATATATAGGTATATAATATATATATATATATGGTATCTCCTTTCTGAAAGAAATTACGTTGGGCAGTTTCACGTTGCCCCAGTACAGCAGCTATTTACCGTGTGGTTAAGGAAAGACGAGTTGAGGCCCGTATGGAATTGCTGTAAGAAGTTCTGGATTATTTCCATGTAATTCATGTTGATCTTCGATAATGCCTTCTCGCCAACACAACTGGTTTTGACTGCATTGGAAGGAGATTTGCATGTGGATGACAGATCCTTCAACAGCGGTGTACACGTTGTTGTGGAGTCGTGGAGCTCACATCTGTAAATCGTCATTAAAATTAAAATGTACTTCCTTTAGAAAAATATGTACATCTGTAATAGAAAAACATTCCCATTCCATACCGGGACTCTTGGAGAACTTTCGGAAACTGGATGGCTGTGAGGTTGCAACTGCATTCTCCTAGCACATTTTCGAGAAAATGACTTCTTCCCTTCTGCCCAGAAAAGTGTATAGAGTCCTCCGAAAGGTGTGAAGAGTTTTTTATGACGTTAAATGCCATCAAGTAAATCCGATCTGGGAATTATTAGGTTGCCATACTTAAACATAGTGACGCTTGTAATATCAGTTTGTCCTACTGTCATGATACCAATTTGATCAAGTACCGGTGTGATATGTAGTATTTGGAAAAGTATAGCTGTCCCAAATGGAGAAATGGTTGAAGAGGCTTAAAATTCTTGCCGCATCAAAGGATGCTAGTTGACCGTTGTTGAAATAGTTTTCGAGTAGAACCAAATTTGAGGAAGGATACGAAGTCCTGATATTTTAAAAGAACAATATAGTTTTGTTCTTTGTAAAGTGTTCACGGCCAAAATCCAAACACTTACTATTAATGCTGTCATTTACAGTTACAGTCATTAGAATTAAAAATGTAGCGTTGCGAATTGAATGGTTAAAGGCTTACTTTATCTCGAGGGTGTGGAAGTCAGCGTCACTGGTGAAATTATTCCTTGCAATAAGTATATTGGCAGCATTCTGAATTCTAACAGCGGCCTCTTCAGTTTTATTGAAAGTGCAGTTTGTAATGCTAACATCCATTCCCAAGTTATTGAAGAAGATTCCATGAGCATCTACATTCATGCGAACATTATTCATGATCACTGTTCTCCAATCATGTCCATCGTGGAAGCCATTGGAGCTAACTTTCCCTATTTTCACATTCTCCAGGTGCAAAACCGGATGTTTTACGTCTTTGATTTTCGGTGAGATTTTCGAACAACATTCCAGACCTTCACAAATATAAGATTTAATTGCTTCTTATAAGGTCATGTATTAATGAGTGGCTATATTAATGAATGAAATGCGGTGTCTGTCATTGCCAATACGTAAAGGAAACTAACCCGAAACATCTTGAATGGTGAAAGGATCTCCAGGCCCGAATTCCAATGGGTGAATATTGTTGACACGAACGTTTTCCATGTACAAATCTCCGCTAAAATACTGGGAGAAAGCACGTCGGACGTGAATAATGCCTGGCATATTGAAGAAGTCGACACGATGAAGCCGTCGTAATCCATTAAAAACGTTGGGTTGTATCTCAAAATGTGTTTTTTTTGGACCCCCACAAAAGCACAGGCGCTTGATGTTAGAATTTGCATTGTCGTTCCAGCCATTGAGCTTGAATTCGAATTCCTGTTAGGAACAAGAAACACTTTTACTAATACTGTTATTATTTCCCCCAAAAGCATGTTAGCACCCAAATTAGTTGATGAAATACACATCGTAAGATACTACATCGAAGATGTCGCCGTTTTTCTTCTGCCAGAAGATGAAGCAAAAAATAAAAATAAAAGTCTTACTCCTTTCTCTTGGAAGTGAGAAAAGTCACAGCTGATGACTTGCTCCTTGCAGCTACAGTAGGCTTTCGTCCCATTGGAAGGCTCTTCCCTGCAAATGTCCACTATTTTAACCTTTGACTCTTCTGCAAGGCACCCGCCCCAGCTAGTTAAAAGCAGTAAACTACAGATTGTTCTTGACAGAGCAAACATTTTGACACACATATCTATTTGATAAGAATCACATTTAGGGACTGGCCACACCTACAACACCTACAGTCTACCTAGGCTTACCGTAGTAAAAATATTGTAAGGATTTTCGAGGAACCACGAAGACCAATTCCTCTTCCTGGAAATGGTCGGTGGTCCTCACAAATGAGTAAAAACGCAATTTTTGTGGTTACACAAAGTTCCCATATAAGGAAGCGACAAGTTTTTGACGTATGAGTGGTTTCCTTAAACCAATTTAACATTTAATGTTGAGACCGGAGATAGGAAGACGTTTAAATCCGCGTTCATTAGAAATTCAGCATACTTGAGAAGTACACATGTAATTAAATGAAAAATAAATTAGTAATAGTGAATATTAGGTTTTACTCTTTATTTCAAAATTTCCACACACTGTATACATAAACTTTCTTACATGTTCAACTCGCACCCGGAAGTGAAAACATTGAACCACTTTTACAACCTTCGTTGTCATCAGTTTTTTATATATAATATATATGTATGTATATAATAAGGCTTGGACTATTTCTCTTCTCACATGGTATTTGGAGGAGTATACTTGCTATTTTTAATTATGACTGAATTTATTAAATGCATTAACTGCTTACGTGCAAGTGTTTTCTTAAAATGCATTTTGATAACATGATAACGAAACAAGTAGGTACCTTGCAGGGGGGCTCGTGTATTTAGTATTTTATATAGTCAGGAATCTACTGGAAAAATATAGAAGATTGGGGAAATATTAATTACGCATACATACAAACGTGTATTATGTAATACATACAGAGAATTAACAAAATGGGCCACAAGCCCTGATTCTTTTCTTGGAGATAAAAAGGAAAGGACGTTTTAATTTTTTATTTGATTACTATATAATGTGCTTCAAGAGTTTATACACCTAGCTCATCATAATTAAATTTACTTTACTTTATCAAATTAAATGGAAACTATTCATAAATGTACTACAGAAATATGTACATTTATGCCATTATATGTACACAAACATAAACACTTAATTTTGTAACTGGTAACAGTAGCACGGTCTGTGTTACCAGGCCAGGCCACGCAAAACAGGTTAACCGCTAGAAGTATTATTTAATATAGAATATAAAAAAGGTATACCAGCACTTAATATCACTGACTCTTTCGTATTAACTCACAAAAAATTATTATTACTGACTTGGAATTTTAACAATAAGTACAAGCACATACAAGAAATAATTGTAAATACCCTTTCAAAAACTAACGGCAGATAATGTACAACAAACACCAAACGAAGAACCTGAACACTGATGTACTTTAAGTACGGAGGAGGGCAAAATACAATTAATCTCGTACCTCAAGGTACTTAAATAGGTTTAAACCCCATACAAAACTGGCTATCATTTTTTGTATATTGATAAATCACAATAATGGAAGTATTTAAGTACCTAATTAAGTACACGTAATGGGACTAAGTAAGTAAATGCACCTAATAGTTTAACATGAAGTAACCATCAGCAGTTATACTTACATACGTTATTAATATAGTAAAAAAAATGAAATTCATGTCATCTGTGTGTGAAATGAAATGTCAATTTTTTGTGACTGTTTAGAACGATTTTTTCTGCAAACCTGGCCGAACAATTAATATTTAATAAGTTTACTTGAATAAAATGCTAAGGGTCATTTTAATCTTGTAGTATAGTATAGTAGTATATAATAATATCTGATTATCCGAGTATGTATATATAAAAATTGAATGAGTAGGAAACAAATGCTTAAAAATGCTGGATACACTGCATTCCAAAATAACCCTACGGTTTCCTTTGAGGTAACACATTTTTATAAAAAAAACCAAGCACACACATGACAGGTGACTAGAGTTATGAGGGTAATTTTTCTGGATCTGTCTTTCACATCATAATTATTTTTTGTCCTGTTAAAGGTAATTATACACTGACATTGTTAACAAAGGTAATATTAGTTGACTTCGAGGTAATAATATCAAAACTTTTAATCAAATGATTTAAATTTCGTTGAAGATAGGAAGAACTTTAGTAGTCTCATCACATTCTGATTAACGAACACCGGTTCCATGATTACTTTTTTAGAAGTTGGACTCCAGTAATGATTGAATTTACACTACTGTAATTGTTTTGCGGAGGGAGAGCTTATCTTTATACGAATTTCGGATAATACAATCTCAGAGTTATGTCGAGCAATTCTATAGCGTACTTATTAATGCTGAAGTGTTTTGGCACTTCCAGGTATAATTAGAAAGAACTTTTATCTCGAACCATACTTGTACTCCAATCCAATAGGTGAAAGAAAACATTGGTAGAGCCAGAATTTTTAACCCGTAGACAGAGCATACAGTTTCATCTTACAGTTACTTGATTAATGCCTCGAACGCCATATTAACAACAATAAGTACCGAAATTACTAGAAAGAGAAGTGAATATTGAATTTGATTGAACATCTTAACCACTATTTTTAAGGTGGTATTCATAATTATTATTATTGTAACAAGGTCTGCTTCCGCTTAAAGCTACCTTGATGAATAATCGCAGTTTGCAAAAGGCACTCAAAAGGCACCCATTGTCTCAATCAATCTTACGTTAGGTTGCTGTATGATTGAAGGCAAACTATAATCAAAATGGGTTTAGGAAGACGAGGGTTTATCTGGATTATATATGCATTATGTATACTATGTCCATACATTAAACTACATTGAAAAGGTAATATTATTTGAATTCCCATATTATGTGTGTATGTACTTCTTCACAATCATACCTCTGCGGTAAAGAATCGCTTCCTAATGGACTGTACGGAATTATTGCTTTTTTCTGATAAACTTTGCGTTACCATTAGCTATGTCTTCGGCAGTATCACAAGAACATGTCTCGGAAGAACTCCTTACATCCTCCAGCTAGAAATATTTATGTATTCAAGTTCTCAATAAACACCCAAAATTACTACGAAAACTTTTTTTGATGAATTCATCAATAAAATGGCTACTCTTACCTTTTTAGAAAAAAGGGCTCTGTGAATAGCCTTGAAGAGGAGATATGACCAAAACATGTGGAGAATCAACAGAAGAAGCAGCATGCCGTTGAAAAAGTAATGGGCTGGGAACGTTGGCACAATCGAATTTTTGTCAAAAAGAGTGCTACAAATAACAGTAATAAAAAACAGTTGTTTTCGAGAAATTTGTAAATAATCTAAATAACTCAACCATTGTTCCGGATAGAATGAAATTTTCCTCCCGTGTCCATCTTTACCTTTTGAGAATAAACCAGGGATAGATCCACAATCTCGTCGAAAGGAACATAATGGAAAAGATCACGAAGAGAAAAACACAGAGTCGGCTGAAATTTGCATACTTCGCCATTTTGGCAATCTGAAACGAAATAGCAAAATTACGAGTTTATTACCTTGCATCGTCATTTCCAAATTACCTGTAGATAGTGATACCTGTCACATTTTTCAATTTGCCTAGCAACCTGAAACATATACGCCAAATGTCTGCGAAAATATATTGCATCATCATTGAATACCAGTTCTCACACCAGAAACTAACAAGTAAAACTGAAACGTTGACCTGAACTCAGAAACAGCACTACATACCTCAAATATTTACAAAAAACTCAAGGAGCCCGAATATACGCGTGTTACCTCAAGAAAAGGATCAGCAATATCGTGCACCAGAAGTACCAGTGTTCCGACCCGGGTCAGATTACAAGTCCAAGAGAATCCCAAAAGAAACAGTGTCGTGACATGATGAATAAACATTTGCCAGAAATCTTTGCGCTGAGCGTCGAAGAACTGAGAAAACATGAGAGACCAGTAAAAAGCGGAGGCGAGCATGTAGTACCACCACACACCTGGAGAAATGTCCTAATAAAGAAAATGCACATAGTGATTTGAGAATTATAGTTGCAAGAACAGAATCAAAATATTCAAATAATTGCCTGATGTCGGCGGAGGCCAAACTCAAAACCAAATCACACTTACATGGTAGGGATAATTGTACCAGCAATGGTTTCTATCCCAGAACCACGGTTTGTCCCACAAAACACACAAGCCAATGATGACCGAGGACATGTAGCAAAAGAATCGCCAACTGTTGTGACCAACCAAAACAACTCAATATCCAAACCGTAAAAAGCACTTCCAGAATTTCTTTCCGGTATAGTTTTAGATTTCTTTTTGCGTTTTACAGGTATTTTCAACTTACCCACACTCACTAAACTTGTCCAAAGTGGTTGGCTTGTCGGCAAATGCCCGCCTTCGGAACCATCTCTCCACCTGTCGAGTTTCCATGTCCGTCCGTTTCGCCAAGCCTGTTACATCCTCTCCCGAGAATTTTTTCCCATCACCCGACAAATATGCAGATTCCAGGATGTTATTAGGGACAACCAGGTTCTTCTTCCGATGTCTCAAACCACAATGCTTGCCCACGGGAAAAAAGACCAAGCTGGAATGTACAAAATTATATTGGTAAAAAAAAAAAACTAAAAAAATTCTGACTTGCAATTTCGTCCCTCCAAATAAAGGAGACTGAAGGAGGTTGACCTTCCATTTACTACAGAGAATACAATTACAAAACTCTTCGATTCAATTCAAATGTTTTACAAGTTGCTGAACACCATCACAACTCACCGATCCAATCCGAAGCGAATGATGATTAAAAGGACAGCTAGAGGGATGGGGTAGATCAAGTAATCTTCAAATCTGGCAAAATTATTATTTTCACTAGGTGCAATGTCCTTCCAGGAGAATCCCGGTGGAAGCCAAAAGTGAGAATTCCAAAACCAATGCGTGAGTGAGTCTCCATGTTCTACCTCTAAAATTCCGAGGGAGAAAAACCACATTCCAGGACAGGGATAATAGAGATTTGTACTCTTTGTAATACTTTCAACACGAAAATCATACGAAAAAACAAACAAAACCAAAGCTAAAATTTGTTAATAGTCACACAACACAACACTGCACTGGAGTACACACACACTTTTTGCACGCGAGGATCCTTTGTACAAATGGGAAGGAAAACAAAACACAACCAAAAAGTGATTAAATTGCAAAAAAGAGGCGATAATAATAATCACTCATGACTATGACATGACGTTCCCCAATTTCCTCATCCTCCAAAAATTCTCTCTGGTCTCTGGCCCTTTTTTTTTTTTTTTACTATTCGCGCTTCTCTCAAATTTGAAATACTCCTTGTGAAAGCCCGCAAGGTTTGTCTTTTTTTAGCACGATTTTTATTGCTTCCTCGCGCCTTCTCCCTTTTTGCATTTATTGGCGAGGCTTCTCCCTACGACTTTCTTTTTTTGCACCGGAGAAAGTAACCATCCACATAGCAATTAGCATTCTTTCCAACTCCTTTCCCACAAAATTAATCATCTTCAACTACTTCAATGCTATATTTTATTATTTTATTTGCCTCTGACAACTATTAACTATTACTGTACTTTGCAGTATGTTACTGGAAATTTTGCAAGACATTTTGAAAAGGATCAAAATATAACTTTCTCCGAATTCATACCTTCGAAGCTAGTTTATCCTACAATTATATTTAATTCATCAAGAGTCATGGTATATTTTACAACTGAAAAGATAATACGAAGGTCTTCAATTTAATACATGAAGTTTGTAAAAAAAAAAAAAAAAAAGGATTTGTGACTTGGCTTCTGATTTTTATTGAACAAAATTATTATTGATTAAATCATTCAGCAGAGACCGTGTGTCTTGAGGGTTTGTCTGAGTTCAAAGGAACATGTTTGGGGAAAGGAGGGAAAATTGAGACAAAATGGCCGCGAAGAGAGGTGGCCCGCAATTATTGGTGTATGGATGATGTTATTGATTGTGGACATTAAATTATTAATTATCCTAAAGTTTAACTTTCATTTGAGGAATTCGTGGCTCAAATTTTTATTTATATATTTTATCTTTGATCTTTTGACAGCTAAAAAGCCATGCTTCCAGAAAAAATCCCGCTTTCATTTAATAGTATTACATGTGCTTTATATATAGGAAGGGTTCAAATCAGGACGGAATGAAATAATTCTGTTTACTAGTACATTACTACTAGACTCTGCTGTGATATGAGAATTTATCATTTTTTTATGAAGTTGAATCTGGGATCAACAGAATTTTTAAAGTTTTTAAATGTATAGAAATAAATGAGGAAGGACAAAGGACGCTAGGTTGTAAGTAGTATCCATATATTTCTGCGATTTACACCCACAGAAAACACATGACAATGACTAGCAATAAGCAATAATGGTGCATAGCGATGCATGATCCATTAAAAGGTCATGATGATCACATTTTGCATGTTATGAAAGGAGCGATAAGTTCCGCAGACTTACTAAGAGCTTGCTCCCGACTCATTTTTATCGACATAAAAACCACATTTTTCTGGTGTATTTCATTTGTAAAAACCGCAGGACAAAACTAACTGCGTGATCCGCCTTTGACTACAATTATGGTGTCCTTTAATAGCTATGCAAACCTCCAAGGTAATCTCTAAAGCAATTGTATTGACACGATTCTTAACAAAAAATTGAAGGGTACTACACAATTTTTGTCCATGTGATTGTCCATGTGAGAGTGAGTCACCATCTACTGCAAATTCAATGGAGAGCCCGTGGTGTGATACCGGTTTCATCCCAAAATAATTATTTATATACACACATTACCTATTACCTTACGTCAGATAATAATAATTAAGTCTGTAAATTATATTTAAAGCTTGTAAATTCTATTTTTTCTATTAACACGGTTCAGTAAACTCGAGGACGTTTCTGAGTACTAAATTGTGAAGACACTAATTTGCATTAATAATATGAGCAAACCCTTTTTTTTTTTCGCCTTGTTTGCTCTGTGCAGATTCCACCAGTGTCATCGTACCTCCAGGCTATTTTGTGCATATTATAGACAGGTATTACATGCCAAAAGGCTATATCTAACGTGTACACATTTTTAAATAAGAAACACGGTTGGAGTTTAAAAGTATGATGGAGGGTAACTCACCATTAAATGTAGACATGGCTGTCTCAGGATCCTTCCTTCTATCCCGGCCTTGTTAAAATGGGCAATGACTTTGACAACAGGAGGCTGTGAATCTTCAATTAGGAGAAAGTAAAAAACAAAAAACAATTCAAAGACTTTCCAGTTCCGCGACCACTTTTTTTTTTTTTTTTTTGGAGGAGCTGTGAAATTACGTGTGACTGCAACTGCACTCACACTTATGAAAATAGTGTTCCTCTGTCGGTATTAACATGGCCTGAGACTTCCCAGTTAAAACCGTGTCGGTTATCTGGTCGTTAGTGACACTTTTAATATTACTGCTACGATTTTTGTTGTAGTAGTAGCAATAATAGTAATCTTCGGAATCTCACCACGAAAAGATTTCCCTCTAACAAGGGAAGGTCGGGAAGACACTTAAAAAAATGTCCTCCCACTACTGACACAACATGCGAAAATCACCTGCACCTGCTCAAAAGTAAATGAACTGTAACTACTTGTCAACAGCAGGTAGGAGACACTATTTTAACCCATACTAAATACAAGTGTGTCAAGTATAAAAAGGGAGGAATTTCGATTTTCAATGAAGGCACTTGGCAAGTGGACGATAAGAGCAGGAGCAAAAAAAAAACGAGGTTTAAATCACAGTTTGCCTCTTCTCCCCCATGTAGACGTTGAGAGCCAGTGGCAGAAGTTTTTTTTTTGGGCTTCAACAAATCAACATTGCACAACACATATTTTTTTTAAGTACTTAAATACACTCAAAGGAAGAACAGTGACGAGTGAACGGTGTAAAATAGGAGATAAAAGATATCGTGTTATATATTCTTCTTGAACGAGAGTAAAAAAAAATATAGATATTATTTATTATTGGAGTCTCTCAACTACCCAAAATCCGTCTGTTGTAACGCTCGCCAACAACTGCTTGTCCTTTTCATTTTCTCATCTCGCCACCAATACGGTATTGTTTTATTAGACCATTGCAATGTGTGAAGGGGGTGGGTGTACATTTACTGGAGCAATATGATCCATTCACTCTGCCTATGTACAGAACACAAAAAAAAATACCATAAGGATAGTGATTACATGTAATCTCCTAACTCAACTCAGGGTAACTTGTAACGAGCGGCAATAATTATTGGAGAGGGGAAGAGATAATCTGAAGAAATGATCCCATGGAATAATAATTTTTTTTTTTTTGGTAAAATATACCTACTATATACTCCTTGTGAGATTACGGGCAAAAATGTTTTTATTACATATTTCACGTCCCTCTATTTTCTCAGAGACTTCCCCCCCCCCCTTTTTCACATCACCCTCTCTCTGGGGAGGAACAAAAAGAATGGAATAAATTTCTACTTCTAAATGTCTACTACACCAGAGAAATTTTTGGGACGTTTCATTGCCGGGGATGATATAAGCTCGGAATTAATGCCAGTGAAGGAATTTGTCCAATTTCAAAAAACGGTTTTGACAGGCAGGATTCCTGGGGAAGATAGTAAAAAGGGAAGACGAGGAGAGAGATGGGAAGGCATAAATTTGCGTAAATTCATGCTGAGTTCAACTAGCACACGGCACCCAACTATATGGAGCGGTGAACGTAAACAAATGTTATAAATGCCGAAAATGCCAAACGATATGTGTGATGGAGTTGCTCAAAAGAACTTTGTCTGCATGCTTTTTCTCCACAGCTTCACAAGCTGGTTAGTGCGAGGTGAGTGAAATAAAAGCTCGAATATACTGGCAAAAAAGTGTGTGTGTGCGTGTACCTTTCCTTTGGGAAGCTCTTTTAAGTCACAAAGTCAAAACTGACTGTGTGAGAAGGATTCTATGTGAGCCGTTCACTATTTAATGCCTTTAATCTTTTCTCCTCATCTCTCTCTCTCTCTCTCTCTCCCTCAGTCTTGCAGTACTCTCTTAACTTTTTCATACAGTGGATGGAATATATTATTATTGTGCAGGAGTGAGTGTATTAGAACATGAGGATACCTCCATAGGATCTGACTCATGCAACACGTGTCTCAACCACAACATCTGCCTCCTCATTCTCATCGTCATGGTGAACATCATATGAGGATCCTCATGTGTGCCTGTATATATATATACATGTGTGTTTAGAAACGAGGTAAACTGCTCGGGAAAAAAAGAGAAAAAAAACGAAGGGGAATAATGACGATTTGATTATGCAATGATGACAGATAGTTTTGACTCAGGAAGTACTCCTGCCACTATGTAAATGCTCTTGTTTTATCTGGCTCTTGGAAATGTGCCTGTCGTTTTTCCGAAAGAAGTTTACCCTGTACCAGTCCTCTTCCTCGTCTTTAAGGAAGACAGGAGATGAAGATGAGAGGAGTCCACCTCTTTTTTTTTTCTTGAAAAGTTTGCTTTTTTTCCTTCTATTCTATTCCATTTTGCACCATGTGTCTATTTTTTTTTTTTTGAAGTTTGTACAGGAACGCCAATGCTATTATTATTACTTGAGACGCTTCCCTGCCGATGTTCTTCCTCTCCTGCCGATGATCTTCCCCTTTGGTGTGAGGTGACGATAGCCAAAAGAATAAATGTGGAAAATTCTGGGGAGGAACCTGGGAAAGTCTGCCCTATTCCTTGTTTAAAAAAATCCTCTTAAAAAAGTTCCTCCTAACAAAATTTCGGTGGGTATGTATAGTACATGAAGAAAAACAATTTGTCGATCAAATTACTCATTACACAAGAGACACAAGCCCCCCAAAGCTATGGCCTGATCGTATTATGTACTCGGTAATTGCAAGATATAATAGCATTATGAGAAATAGTGAAAGTGTTAAAGCCCGACTGAAACTGCCTTGAGTGCAAGCAAGTTCACGTGGTGACCAGGCTCTCTCTCGTAAAACAAATACCAACAAGCCCAAAGACCAGCAATTGAGTGAAAAAATCACAGGGTACCGACACAAAATTTGTTTTTGTAGCCGTCTGTGTATGATGATGAGGGAAGAAAATGATAAGATTATACAAGTCCATAGCAATATAGACAAATACAAATTCTATAGGTGTGAATGGAACCTCATGTATTGTAGCTGGGGGTTTACTTAATATAAAAGTCTATTATTCTTTCCCCCGATCATCACAATGGTCAAGGGCGGACAATTGTTTCAGATAATTTAGTCATCATCATCTTTTTTTTTTCATTCTTATCCGTCACCTCTGTAATCGTTTGGGTTGGGCTCCATTGTTCATCTTTAAATAGTAGTGTACACATGTCAGTTTAGGCAAAAGAACATAGCTTTTGAATATTTTTTTTTTATTATTGTGTCGTGATATGAGCAAAACAAATGATTCCGAGAGGTTTGCTTTCCTCGTGTTCTAGAAATAGACACTTTACCATGTGTCCATTCATGCTCATCAGCACCAGAATTTTGAGAAGACAGGCTATTGCCAGGCGGACTTTGTATAATTTCATTGTAACTATTTAGATTAAATATAATTACGAGATAATTATTTCATTGACTGTATGGAGTGAAAATTAAGTCCGTACATTTGCCACTTCTGCAATTATTTGGATTTAATAAATGTTATCGTCCTGTGTAGGCCACCGTTCTATCGATCCTAAACAGTCTATACATTACCTTAGCCATTCGGGGCAACATGATCCTTCAAAAGTTAGCCAAAAGTCTATTCTAATATTACTAATACACGGCAATGATATATGGGCGTATTATACCAACAGACTTCATTTAAACAAATCTTGTTTATAAATGCGTTTTGTCTAAGTCGTATGGCTCCATTTTATTGGAAATTTCCATGATCATCATTATAGATTGCACCTCCAATATTGAATATTTCAGCAAACACAAGACGATTCAAGGTTGCTAAATTTTATTTTTCCAATTCAAATCTTTCTTCACACAGTACATCACATTTTGTAAGAAGATGACTGGACTAAAAACTAACCTAATACGTGTACATACATACACACACACTGTGCAAGTATTCCATCCAGTATTTTAATACACGCTCGAACATTAATACAAAGGAGGAAAATACACTTTTAAATTTATTACGACTCATACGAAATTTCCATAATCAAGGTTTAGAGGAAAATAAACTCATTCATACTCTCAGTTTTTGTAGTCACGTAAATGATCATATCCAGTGAAGGATACAGTCAAGTACAACTGTACAACTTATGTATTTAGAAAACATTATTTGATATAGCTCAAATTCTAAAAGGTAACACAAGTACGAATCATGTTTTCTTTTATCCTCCTTCATCCACTCCTTCCAAGTGTTTGAACATAATGTTATAGGAACTACACACAACTACCATTGTCCAATCACAGGGGAATGCAATAATTTTTCAACAATAGGAAAAATGTAGCTGCGTGCTACAGGTTCAAGTGGCACGAATAACTGTTTGAAACACACTTAAAACGTTCAGCTTCAATTTCAGACTAATGCCAACGGCGCTAAATATGAGCAATAGCAGGGTATTGATATTAGGTACAAGGCAAATGGTCAGTTCCGAAGTTAGTACTTTTTGAAAAGTTTTCTCCAATCTCCAGTTGAAATTAGTCGTAAATATTTAAATAGTAAACTTAAATATGCACGCATATTTAAGTAGTAGCTAGCATACATAGCTTAGAAATGCATTTTTATTAACTAACAAAATCTATAACGAATATCGTCTGAAAATTGTACCTGGTTGAACACATTCAAACTTCGTAGTGTAGATATCCGTAGAAAAATTATAAGTTATATAAATGTACAGTTAATTAAAATTAACTACAAAGGTTGACGCAGCATGTGAAAGAATAAATGACTGGGGAAAAAATCGATTATTTATAAAGGAAAGTAAAGCACTTCCTAACGTTCTAACACAAATTACATACGGAAAGGAGGCCAGCAGAAGTGTTTTTCGTTTGATGGCAACCAAGCGTGGCTTTTTTTTATACCAAAGTTGCTGCATGTTAATCCAGCCTAATATGTTATTTTCGTCGATTTACATACATATATTCTGTTTAATATTGAATCTTCAAAGATAATATTTCATAACATCCTGGGTGCATTGTGACGAAGGGACGTAATGTAAAAATTGCACTGCAGGAGCAATAAAAACACTATACACTTGTGCAGCTTATTTTATAGAAAACTTTACATTGAAATAAGTTTATTATTAAGTCATACATTAAAGGTTGATGACCACATAATTAATCACATAATGATTGAACAGTTGCCACGTAAAGAAGACGTATAAGACTGTACATTTGTACTGCAATTCATTTAAGTACATGACGCAGTCGAGCGTAAAATGTCATATAGTACGGCACAGAGAAAACAGACTTATCAGTTAGCGTATAGTCGAAGTGTGTAATGAACATCATATGTTTATCTGTGGATCCTAGCTTCATCCACAGCCTGTTTAGGGGGGCTCTGGGTAATTTGGTCAAAGATTTAGATTTACTGAGACCTGAGACTCATTTCATAAAACATGATTTTTTTAAACTCAAAAGTCCAGTTATTTCAAGCTTAGTTTGATAGTTTGCAATTATTTCAGAAAAAGTCTTCATGAACAAGGTCAATTCTTCAACGGGATCTAAAACATGATCAAAGGACAGCTTTGAACAAAGATCATGTCTCTTACCGTTCCTCGCAATTTTTTCAGCTATATGTATCTGTAAGCTAAAGTATCTATAATCTACAGTCTCTGCCTTACATTAAGAAATGACTTTAAAACTTTGAATGTCTGCGATAACCCAAAGACATTAGGCCTACTTACACACAGCTAACTCACTAACTACAACTAGGTATGTACATATACGTATTTTATGTATTGAACACAGCCCAAAATAAAATAAAATAAAGAACGAGTAAAAGTGTAATCATTCTCCGTAAACATTAAGTGCGTTTGTATATATACTAATAATATTAATTATTAATTATGATTAATTATTTGCGTTTTGCACTTGAATACAGAGGTAACATTGTTGAAACTCTTTGAAAATAACCTGCAAAGGAGGAGGCAACACTGGCAAACAATAAAAACGTTTACATTTAGAGGAACACGCATTGTGATCAAGCCCGATTTGGCAAATATACATGATACAATTTCAATTAGCTCAAATTTCAAGTTTATGGGTTGAATAATTTGTATCATTCTATTTCAATACACATATGTAAAAGTATCAAGAATGTGTAGTGAAGTTATGTACGACACAGTAACTTTGTCTTAATCCCGTTGTAATCTTCAGGTTTCATAACGGTTGAGGGTCGCGAGGTCAGCAAACGTTTCTCCATAAACGCTTACTGTTTCCTGGAAACGTATCACCCCATGGAGAGAACTACAATTACAGGGGAGGAGCCGTAGCGGGGCAAATGCCTCGACTTTTCATGTAGCCTGTAAGTTGGGCCGGAATTTCAGCCAACACTTCTTGAGCTAGTTTAATTTTAGCAACACGACTCGTATTGGCGCTTTCATAACCAGCAGCATATTTACCGGCCATGCTAGGAGCGACACTGGCAACCCAATGATAAGCATCGCGGTATGGCACGAACTGTACTATGTCACGAGCCGCTTGTTTACCCCCATAGGAAAGGCGCACTGTGTCACCGTCTAAGACGTCCATGGCATCGAAATTTGCTCCACCAACTCCGACAATTATAATGGACAGTGGCAATGTTGACGCGTTAATGATTGCCTACGAACGAGCACAGAGAAGGAAAAAACTAATGATTTAGTTTCCTAAATAATAGTAAGTATAATTAAGTATAATAAATTAATATACATACACAATACACATACATGTGTAGTATGAGTTGGACATTGAATCGTAATGCTTTGGTATGAATAAAATAATACAAGGGCATACCTGGGTCGTATCTTCCATGTCACTAATAACCCCGTCCGTCACAATTAACAAAACGTAGTAGTGTGGTCCTCCACAATTTTGCAATGCCATATTGGCTATATCGCGGATTATGGGAGCAAAGTTTGTCGGTCCAAACAGCTGAACTTGTCGAATGCAATTCCTATACAAAAGCAGTAAATGAGTACACGAAATACAATGTAAGTATGTACATGTAATAGCCTTCATCAGACGTGAGAGGGGGAGACCTTGACAATTCTATAACTACTACAAATGTATAAAAATTAATAAAGTTGTACTGTCAACTGTCATGTATGTCAGTACTATGTCCTTGTGGAATGCTTGAATTTTAAATAACCTGTAACTCTCCAAGACACCAGGAATGCTGTAGCAAAGAGGGGAAGGATTACTCAGATTCAAGTGGAATTTATGAGAAACCACTCCAGAAGGTGGAATGCGTGCTCCGAACCCATATGATGGAAAGGATTTAGTATGGTCGTATTCCTGAATAATATCACCGACTGACTGTATAGCTTGTTCATACGGATTTCCCGCGGGATTCAAGGCAGTAGCTCCTACGTAATGAAGTGACCCAGGATCATTGGGGTCACCATTAGATCCAGTCATGTCTATGGCAAAGCAACAATGTATTTGTGTGCCTCCTCTGATGTAGTCCACGAATGTATACAAAGGCGCCAACTTGCACTGAATAACAGTCAGGTAACTATTTGTGGGCTGAAATAAAACAAATTCATATACGAATTAATACATAGTTTAAAAAAGGTCAACAGTCAAAGACCTAATGCTTACCCTAAATATTAACCTGAATGCTATCGTACATAATCTAGAAAAACAATGTTTCTAGATACAAACAGGAACAGTGTGAGGAAAACCTGCCATCTCAGGGTACAACGTTCTTAGTAAATTAACCCAGAGTTTATTTATCTATAAAATATAGTAAGTCGTCGTTTAAGTAGCAAAAGTGACCAAGTCTTATGCAATCCTTATGTACGATAGTCAGATACTTAGAGTTAGAGTACTGATTGAAGGTAAAATATAGACTCAGGGTGTCAGGGTTTAAGCAGTTTTATCGATTGATTTTGAAGCTTGGGTCCGAATAGTTAGTTCTTGACCAATAATAAATAATAATACGAACACAACCCTAGAACTGCTAAATTCACAGTAATTAATAGACAATTTACCCAACAGTTAATTTGGACATGACTATACACATTAATTATACATACAGATTTCCGTTGTGTCACCCACTTTGGTGATCATTGCTCTAACAAATTAATAACAAATAGTATGTCCCCCGCGCGACTCTGGCGGCTCTGCATGCTGTTGACTTGTGCCTCCAACTAAACTTAATTTTTTAGACAATTTCGTTAAGTTATTACGCTGACTAAAAAAATGTCCTTAATTGGGTATACCCATTGTTTCAGTGTTAACAAGTTAACGTTTTAAGTGCGAATAGTTTGACTGCAATCAATCGGATTTGCCTTATTACACTAACAAACCTCCCAGTTCAAACACAATAGTTACGAATGGTCCGCTGCTACCCTAACTATTAGTTTTTAGTGATGTACCCTTCGTCAGTTTCCTTTTTATGTAAATTAGGCTTTTAATAATTAGATGTGTTTATATGGAAGCAAATATTGTACTGTGTTGTAGGCTGTCTTCGATACATGTGTTAGGAATATTTTAATTCTAACTATGGGCTTGTATTGTGTGTGCTATGAAACAACAATTGCCAAACAATAAAACTGATGTATACCTATCCATGTCGTGCACACCCATACGTTTTGCCGATCAATGTATTACACACATCTGAGGGACATTCTTGTGCTGTTTTGGTTAGGTTCAGTCTTGTTGGTAACTGGTAACAACGCAATTTACTCCGTTTCATACCTGTCCATTTGGGTGAAGCATTTGCAAATTTTCACTTCCAACCCCAGAAGCGGCTACAAGTCGATTGATGGTGGCGTACACAGAGCCTAATGATGAATCGTAGCCTTGAAATCCCACTTCGAAAAACTCCAACTTTAGCTTCCTATCCTTATCACCGTTGCACACGTTACTTATCGGGAGTGTAAAGTGTCCCCACTCCGGGTCTGGTCCTGGACAAGCAGTACTCTTCCACACCAGAATAAATTTTCCCGATTCCGTCACTTTTGACAACGTGTAATAGACCCGGGAACCACAACATCCGAGAAAACCACCCCCCATGTTTCTACCCAGGAATTGAAAGGTTATCTGTAATCAATAATTAATACACACACACGTATGTAGTACGCATGTCGATAGTATGGCAATAAATATTTATCAGCTAATTGATGAATGACATATGGTAGGTATGAATTGTGTCAATATACCGAACAAGAATCTTTTACTCTGAGAAGTTCACATTTACCTCTTCTTTGAGCTGCACCAATTCTTCCGCGATAAGGCTCAACACTCCCTTGGACTTACCGGCCTTCTTCTGACCTACAGCATATTTGACACTTTGGTCTAGACTTAGAGGTAGCTCAATCCCATTGTAACCACCGGCGACGACTCTAGCTAGGGTGCATTCGGCAAATCCCAAAAAATCGTGGTCCTCAAGTTTGCTCGAAGGATTGTCAATGTCATAGATCATGAATCGAAGGGGTTGCTCTTCTTCGAAGCGATAGTCAATTTTTAACTGGAATAGACAAATAGAATTGATTGGTATACCATGAACAATGTGATTCATATCCATCAATCTTCTTCAAAGACCAGTAAGTATAAGTACGAAACGAATGTTTAATGCTTCAACCTTGGTTGCGAATTCAGGATTCAGATTATCCCAAACGACTTCCGTCCTTAGAAATTCTTCCCACTGACCACTAGCCCAGGGTTGCGTGTAAACAACACAGACTGGATCAGATCGAGAAAAAACATCCTTGTCCAACAGGTTCCTATAAAGAAAAAACAGGACATCAATTCAAATCCAAAAATTATTCCATTTTCATTACTCTGTTATTCATGATTCTTTACACCAAACAAAGATAAAAAAGAGATAATAATACCAAAAATTAACTTACCGACAAGAGATGGAAATCTCAACAGTCGATGTAGGTTCAATAGCCGTTCCTGGCCGAAACTGATTAGTCTCCATGATTTAAAAAAAAATCACTACACTAAAACCAAAAAATGTCAATGGTACGGGGTCAAATGTCCCAATAAAGCAAACCAAAGCTCACGTCATTGGAAGTCAAATCCTTATAAAATTTTGATTTACTATTCTATAGCTCCGTCAATTACGTTTTCACTGCACCATTTGAGAAGAACTAATAACAATGGACAATATCTGAAAGCAATCGAATCAAATTTTCACCGCCGGTCATGACCTCCGGTGAAAAGGAAAAACCTGTAAAAAGTATAAATTTCCCCGATATTGTCCCCTTAATTTTGAAGCACAAAAATTGATTTCCCCGAATTTTAGGGGAAAACCAAAAAATAAAAATAAAACATTAAATCAGGAGGAGCTGAGTTCAATTCTCCCTCCCATTGAGTACTATGGGAAGAGGAGCTCTCGTGCCTGTTGATACAATCAGAGACAATGATATGTACGGAGATAAAAAGATAAGATAAACAAAGCCGTCACACGGAATTAGTCAAGCCTCACCAAATACGTATTTCCATCGTTTTTTTCACCACTTTCACCAGACAAACATAAACTTTTCCCCCAATATAAATACGCTTTCCTTGTCGTCATTCGCCTCTTTTGTCGTCATCCAAACATCAACAGGAAATGTCGGGCTAATTTTTTTTGTGTCAATTATGGCTTGTAAGGCAAGGATAAAAAAAAATACCCAAAAGCGTGGGAAGAAAGGTGTTTGACCAGTGAAAGTCATTCCGTGAAATTGTGTACTTTCTCCGGACTCCTGAGAAGTAAAAGTCATTTTGTATATATTACACAAACAAATTGGAATGAAAATCCGTATCCCATGCATTTCTTGGAAGGGAAAGCAATTTCTTCCCTTCCATTGCTGGGCTGGTCTCACATAAAGTAAATGAGAATATAAATTAAATGTGAATGCAAGCGTAAACCAAGTTTGTGTGAACAGATATTTCCGTCATATGTCCAAACAGAAAATTACTGGCGCAAATATGCTAGTAATTAAGATATTTTAACGTTAAAACATTGCTCCGGGTAAAATTCTGCTGGGGGAAATAATAAAACTTGTGTCAATAGGATTTCTCTGGTTTATGTATGGATTCTTGTTTATACGTATTTTAACCAAATACATGAATTTGTTACACGGGGAGAATCACTGGTTAATCGGAACTGAGGTTGCATAAAATAATGATTATTAGCTCGATTCAGAGAACTGTCCTCACAGTCATCATCGTTAATAATTCCAGTTTTAAGAATTGCGTCAGTCAATGCCATTTGGCTCCTTGAACATAATTTTGAATGGACAGCATAACCATCAATGGAATGACTTTTTCTTGGGAAGTTTTTTTTTTTGCTGTTATGCATTATAAACATTTTTTCTTAACTTTATTATCAAGCCTGCCAACAAAAGCCGATATCTCTAGAAGTATAACATACATCCTGACTCATTTTCTTGGAGATTGTTGTTCCTCCCTAAAGAAAGTTTTTCTTCATATATATATTGTAGCTCCTCTTCAGAACCTTCGTATTTTCGATGTGTCGTCCCAAGTGGACACGTAGGAATTTAAACCGGGGATATCCGGTAAAATATGAACTATGAGAATTCTTTCTGGTATCGTTTTTGACTTCCTCTGTCGTCTTGAGTGTCCTTAAGTAGCTATTTAATTAATAATAATAATAATAAAATAAAAACATGAAAAAACGTATACCTAAATAAAGGCGGAGCAACGAAAAGCGGTCATAATTGCCGCAGATTTAGATCAGTGAATGATTCGGACAAGTACATTACTATTAAGCTAATAAAAAAGGTATAGTTTATGCATTCATTTTGACTGGTAATTTTGACTTAATTTTGCATCAACTCTCATTTTGTTTGCATTACTTTTAGGCATGTATAGAAAAGAGCTAACTCAAATTGCGCGGAAATAGTTTTGAGTATCTCACCAACTGAAGGGTAAATTTCCAAGATTTAATCATAAAGCCAGCGAATCGAGGTTCCTGCGGAGAGCGAATTGACGGAGACCCGGAAGAAGCCCTCCGGGGATTCCGTGCCGGAAATTATTTTCTCACTGGCTCCTTCCCATTTCCGCGTGTCTTTCATGTGTGCGCACGCATTAGTTGACCTTTTTACTTGGCCAAATACATCATAATTTTAATTTCGACCCCGAAACTTTTATGCCTCTAAACATGCTAAATTACAAACAAAAACTTGTCAGCTTTGCTTGACAGCTACCAGTAAATAACATAGCATCTACAAAGAGCTTTCATTTTAAGTTCCAAAACATGAAAGGAAAATCGCATTGCGTGGCTTTTAATTATCTACTATTAGCCTCAAAAACCTCAAATAGAATCAATGTTGAAGATCCAAAAAAAAAGCATATAAAAAATCTGGGGTAAGACTTTGCAGAAGAGGATGAAAAAGGAATGAGGATTAAGACCAATAAAGGAAGAGAAGTAGAAAAAAATCACTCCTTTCCCTGCCTCCTAGAAATCAATTTGGAAGAGGAGAATTTGTACTCAATTAAAGAATTTCGGGGTACATTCTCCCCATTGACATTCGCGGAAGAGAAAGCAATGAGGACCAGAGATTTTTTTTTTTTTTTTTTGGAGGAAGGATAATAATCCCCTATTGGGTTTCCATTCACGCATTAATGCGGCTTTGGAATTTCCAGGAAATGCAACAAGAATAAAAGTAATAGAAATTCCTCTCCTAATCTATCCCTTGGAATAGATATGTATTGGAATATGTAGGAGAATCTTCACATATCCTGTTCATTTCTTTCCTTATTTTTTTTTTCGAAAAAAAAAAGAAAAAAAAATAGGAAAGGAAGAACGGGAGGAGAGAGAGAAAAATAGGAATAAATTGCTCATGTATATGTATGGAATGGTGTGGTATAGTAGTACAGTTTCCAACGGGAGGGAAAAATCGATAGCTTATAAGTCTCCGTCATCACGTTTCCTCCCGTCGGAAGGCGCAAAACGTAACCATGTTGCTGGAGAGAAGGAGTGAGAGTGGGAGATTGAGATTGAACTCGGTGTATATTATAATAATACTACGGGAGTCTCTCTCTCTCTCTCTCTCTCTCTTTCTCTCGCTCTCCCTGCTTTTTCTCCCACATATAAATGTATTGTAGGGAAAGACTCCGTTTGGAACCTTTCAAACTCTCACGTATCCCCATAGACCCGAAGGCCTTTCTACTATTATAGCCCCGCTGGAGTGCATAGTGGAAGGAGGGCAACGCATTTCCTACAATTCGGTATATGTATACTCCCTCTTTCCGATTTTTCGGAGGAGAGTGGACGGAGAGAGTTCTCTGGCACTCTTTTCACTGGGATATACGTCCTCCATGATGCATACCCGAATTCTAAATATATGTATATGGGAGTATGTGTGTGTATTTTTTTGACTCCAGGATGGAGGGAGCAGAAGAAGGAAACGGGAGAGAAAGGGTTTCATACGGTATAGTATAGGAGAGGGAATGGAAGCTCTGATGCAACGACAAGTCTGCTGATATGTTGCTGTTGTGTAGCGAAAAAAAAGAAAAAAAGAAAAAGGAATAAGGAACGAGAAATGCACTCGACGGGTTCACTCGGTTGCTGACGGGAATTCGGGTTGGGTTCGACACCCCTCGTGTCTCTACTCACCTCCTTCCATTCCACACTGCAATTAACTTTGAACCAAATATATATCCAACCACACTTTTTCAAACTTTTTTTTTTTATTCTTCTTCTTCTTGTGTGTGAAACAACAATACAGAATTCAATATGGGGACTTGACCTTTTTTTTTTGTACTCCACACACTTTTTTTTAAAAGAACAATATTTGTGTGGAAATACAAAAAAAAAAATTTTTATACGTTCGACGAAAATCTACCAGCAAGTTGGTGCACCTGCAAAAAAAAGGAGAGGAGAGACAAAAAAAAAGGATAGTGGGAAGGGAATAATCTCACAGATACAGAGTAGCAAATTAAAATTTAATAGATTTCAATCCATTCTTCCACTTTCACCCACCATCTTCCAAAGGGGAGAGAGTCGTGAAATAGGAGAAATCTCTACATCTTGAGCAAACAAGGAAATCATGGTGGGATTGTGACGGGAAAAAGGAGTCTTTCATCTACGCGCGTATACCCTACATTTACCTACATTTTTGGGGGAAAGTAGTTCGTCCACAATATTATTATTTTTCTTCTTCTTCTTTCTTCTTATTTCTTGTGTCAACGTTGAGAAAGGAACAGCCTCAAGATGATGTGAATGACGAGGGAAGGCGAAGGTGTTG
>JAQGBT010001466.1:0-31862 GCA_034698585.1 Disparrhopalites patrizii | reverse complement strand
TCTCTCTCTTTCTCTCTCTCTCTTTCTCTCTATCTCTCTGTTTCTCCCGGCGTACAAGAGCTCGGGCTTCCATAGGTTAGCATTCGATCAAACATTTTCACGGGAGAGAGACAAGTGTTGAAAAGTGAATTTCTAATTCTGAGACTCTCTTTCTCTCTCTGTCTCTCTCTCTCTCTCTCTCTCTCTCTTTCTCTCCCTTCGTATTCACCAGGAGATAAAGTGGCGAGGAATTCCTGAGGTTTTTGATACTTGCAACTGAAGTGGTTGTAAGTAGTAATGGTGGTGATAGCAGAGACTGTCTCGACATCGTCGACATCCCCTTAACATATGTGCTAACTTTCCACGCTTTCTGATCATCAGCAATGCAATCACTTATTGGTCTATAAAATCAGGTCTCTAACCTTGAACTTTGCCTTTACGTGTTTTACTCCCGATTTCCCAATACCTTTCTTCGTTGAAAATATTTTTTCTATTTTACTTTATTTTAAACATATCTAATCTTTTATTTTTTACTTGTCTTCTCATGGCGACAACGTTTTATCTTGTAAATATTTTTTTGGCAACCATAAACTACACCTTTCCTTTTTTTTTTTTTTTTTAAATCTATCCCGTAGATAGCCACATTAGTTTGCTCTTGCCTTTTTCCACCATGACATTCCTCTGTTGCTAATAGTAATAGTTATAGATACATGTCGTATAATAAGATGGGATATAATAATACCGTTTATTGCTTGGATTTAGAGGCGTGATCATTTCCAATTTAAACCAAGTTAATAATTAGTAATGTGGCAGAAGTTGGAATGCTCCTCCACAAAATTCTTGGCTCAGATCTTGAGTGTGCCCATGATGGACGTTAATAAGATGGGATAATATCTAAAGATGTACCTGTTGAATCCCCTCGTGTGCTAGTGTATAGCTTCCCTCAAAATGCATTCTCATTTCCTTCCCGCAAAACTTTGAACATGTAGGAAATGATGGAATGTTTTTATCTCGAATGAAGTACAGTTGTGGGCAAAAAGAAAAATGGGGAAGGAGTTGTGTTGAAAGGGTTTTTGAGTAATTTGAAAAGATTTTATGCCGAGCAACAAATGACATTGAAGACAAGAAATATGAGGGAGAAACGGAGGTCTCCCGCCCGCCTATGGAAGGAGTTGGTACAGGGATTAAATGATTTAGTTCGGACCGGGAAGGATAGGAACTAAAGGGACAGAAAAAATGTTGGGATGAACAAATCCCATGGTTATTGCTTGGGGAAAGTGTATACATTTGCGCAGGTGAGGAAACGGAGGCGAGGAAAGTCGTTCATCTCTCTCTCTCTCTCTCGCTCTTTGGCTAAGATATATATCAAGGAAGATCTTCCACTTCCCTCTCTCTCTTTCAATTTTGGGAGTTCCAAGACATAATAATAAAATGTACCTGATGAGGTTAAAAAAAGTCACGGAGTTATATTTTTTGCGTTTTTTTTTCTTTTGAGGAGGAACAAGTCACAAGTCATGATGAAGATGAATTCAATTTTATTTTTATTTTCGTCGTGGATTTATGCAGAGAAACTATCTAAGATGGCAATTTGTTTCTGTGTGTGCCAAATTTTAGATGTGCAGACGGTTACAAAGGACTACGTTGTGACACAAAGGATATTTCCACTTCGGGTAGTACGTATCTCTTGTTACTTTTTGTATATTCGGTTCCATCAATCCTCCCTATCCTTGCTCGTAGGTAAAGCTTATTCTCGAGTCAGTTCAACAACCCTCGCCTCTCTCTCTCCGTCTCTCTGTCTCTCCGTCTCGCAGTCTCTTCGTCTCTCCTCATCCTTATTCACGTACACAAAACATTTGCTCCGTCTATCCCCGATTCTGTCCTCTCTTTTCTCTCTTCCATACTTTCCGCACCGAATTATTTATTTTCTCTCTCTCTCTCTCTTTCTGTCTCTCTCTCTCTCTTTCGGTTTCTCTATCTCTTTCTCTCATTTACCCTTCCCAACTTTTCTAAAATGCCCTATTCAAAAATTCCTCCATGTCGTGCACATTCCCTTTTTGTTCCGCTATTCTGACCCACACAGCCAAATAGAATTAAAATCTTTGACTCCTCCCCATCGTATTTCCCGAACGCTTGTCACAACTTTCCGCAACCATTGTCAAGCCTGTTTTGTTTTTGCTTAATGATAACTCTTTTTTATTTTTATTTTTACATTTTTTTAAATTTATGTAACACCGTTCCATTCATGTTGAACAAACCCGCATAGACAATGCTACATAATCGAATTCCTTGATGTATTTAAAATTTTTGGTTTTGTTTATTTACAACAAAATTGATTTAAATTAATGGATAAATCGATAAAATATATTAATCATAATAATTATAATTACATGTTACATTATTCAAAGATATCTAAAATTCAAAAATTGTCTGTAAAACTCATAGTTCAATTTCCATGGCTTGACCTGCCGTCACAAGCTCTTTGGAGAAAATACCGTCAAGTTCCAGCTGAGAGCAGTCTGTATTTCGCTCATCTGTAACACATTCATCAAAAAATATTCACATTCACAATTTTCAACAGTACCATATATTGTTTTCCTCTTCTATTTATTTTTTTTATCAAATTCATTTTACGTTTTAGTTTTTCTCGCAACTTTTGAGACTCTTTTGAGACTTTTTATTCTGTCAAAACAAAAATGGAAGAAGAGGCAGCCAGAAGAGCAAATAGCCAAAAAAAAAGAATTGTTTTGCATTTAAAGAATTACATAGTAAAAAATATGTTATTCTTGCTACTTCAAAGGCACATTTGCCAGTATAGAGAAAAAACTCAGAATGATTATTATGACATTTCTTTGCCAGTTTTTTTTTCTTTTTCAGAAAGAAGGGAAAATATCAATTTGATAATATAATAATACTGTAAAAAATAAAATAGAATTCATACAATGATAGAAATCACTGAAGAGATGAATTGAAAATAAAAGAAAAAAAGCAATGTAGGAGAAGAAAAGGAAATATTCCTCTGATCTCATTATTAAATACTTGGAATGGAGACAGTATAAGCACAGAATTTGTTATTAATAGTATTATCGTTGTTATTGTTATTATTATTATTGTAAAGCCAGGAAATTTTTGAATGATAAGAGAATTACATTTTGTGTTATTGCCGTGGAGTAGCACAGAAAAGAATTGAGATTAGAACTTCAAAACGAAGAAGGAAGATATAATAGCTTATAAAAGTCTTAGGCAAAGCAAAGAACGCGTTTTTTGTTTTATTTTTCGACTCTCATTTTTTCTCCTGCTCCTTCGAAAATCCTTTAATCAAACTAGAACTATAAAAAAAATGATACTTCTTCGAAAAAAATGGAAAAATCAAAGGACCAGACTGTGATATATCTACTAGGTACGTATTATTATATTTGCCTGTGTATCCATCAATATTGTTTATACTATGTGGCGTAATTCTATACAAATTATTTCCCCTCTTCCATTTCGTTCTATCTTTTGTATGTCCACTTTATTTTCTACTTTCACCTCCACCAAGAAAAAAAAATATGCTGAAACATATCTCCTTTCTATTTTTATTGTACTTTCAATACCAGCTCTCTCAATCCTCTGTCATTTTTTTTCGTTCTCCGTTTCTTTCTTTACTAAAGTAATAATAATATTATTATTGTGTTCATTACTCATTTTTTCGGTCTTAACCTAACCACTACGTGCTTGTTCCCACTGACTTCCATCACGCTTCATTTTGTACTCCTTCTTGCTCTCTACCACAAATAAAGTTGCTAACACATTCAGGGTTCTTGCACCTGTGAAAGAGATCTCAGATCTCATAAGCGCATTTATGTATCTTTCAGCAAAATATGTAGATGAAAAACGACTTTGATGTTGCATTTCCAGATTTCCATTTTCATTTCGGCTTACCTAAATGTGCAACACTAATTTTTCCTACTTTTTATGCATTGGTAAGCTGGACACCACTCCAAGTCAAAGATGGAGAAACGGAGCTAAAAGAATTTATACAAGTTTGCAATTGCCCGTACCCAAATACAATTCCTATTCTTATAACGCAGGTCATTCGTTCCTATCACAATTCTTCAAATTACTCTGGCAAAAATATGAACTTAACAAGTAATAATTATTACAATTACTGCTCGTCTAATATTGCGAATTACGTTAGTCAGCATAAGAGCATGTGCCTTAGCCATGGCTGGACTTTCTCTGCTTTCTAAGCCTTAGTACGTATCATTAATCATTACGGAGCCTACAGCATATACGCGTGTTATAGTACACAACATAATCGGTGGGTATATGTAGAAAGGGATATTTTGTACAGAAGCTGAAAGGACTTTCACCCTCCTTTTTAACTATATATCTATCATACATGGAAAGACACTCATTCTTAACTGAAATCTCAATCGACCTCGTTAGTCGGGGAAGTTAGAGCAATTATAGTCAAATCAATAATATAAAGTAGATGCTCACAGGGCACACAATATCCAGGCTAATGCCGTACATAAGTTACATATTGTCGGTGAAGAATCATATGTGATCATCTCCAGCGAGCTTTATTTCATGAATTTACCAGGTGCTCTGCTTTTCTGCTGGAGAGGATCACTATGTCCACTAAAGCAAAATGGAGAGGATTACTTTGTGAATTAAAGCCCCTTGAAGTTGATCATATTTGTTTCCTCACCCACTGTAGTTATTAACGTGCAGTCAATGATTGGAATTCAATGTGGCAATTTCGCTTTAATGTCGCCGGATGTACACGTTTCCCCGTTTCTAGGGGATTTCCATAAGACAAATTACGCTATGTATTTCCGTCCACACGCTTGGTTACGTAAGCATGTACTAATTTTGGATTTAGCGCTGGATATTTATTGTCTACAAGTTCGTCTAAGAAGTTAGTTTCTATTTCTAGGCACAATTATTAAAATAAAACGTTTTTTGGAATAATAACTCAGAGCAAATCATGTCTTCGTAACACGCGATTAAGCATGCATAGAAAAAATGCGGGTTGTTTCCTAATCACAGCTATTTTTGCAAAACCGAGGAATGTGCACAAATCAAGAGAAGGAAAATGAATGAATGAACTCTTGTTAGTTTCCCATTTTCCATGAAGTCATTTAGGATAGGGGGGATTAAGGGTACAGGGAAACTATTTTGGTCCCGAGCAACCCGTCATCAACCTGTTTGAAAGGAGAGATTATTATAACGGTTGACTTCACCCCCGCACACAAGCACAGGTGTGCAGAATACCTAATGTGTACAATGATTAATGGAACGTGGAAAAAAATGTGAGGAAAAAGTTATTTTTTTTTTTTGAATGAAATGGAAGTTAGAATGGCTATTGTTAGACTCAGAAGGAATCACGACACAGTGGGGAAGGACATCAATTTGAGCCCTAATGTCGTCATTGCATGCTAATCTAATCTGAAACAACTTCTGATGGACATAATCTCCCAAAAATTATGACTTTTTACATATGTATATACCTACATATATTTCCGTTTCCTCCACAAAAATAGCCTCCACAAAAATAGCCTTGCATTGTTAATGTGACTCAAAGAAGGGGGTGGAAGTAAAAATAACAAACTGCCCCATAATTTATAATGGAATTAAAAAGAGTTGAGGCGCACTCATATCTACTTATGAATTGACGAGGCTAAATGAATTACAGCGGGAGAATCATTTTATTTTGAGGAATAACCTTTAGCAAGTCAATTTTATAGTTTTCCAAGTTCTCCACATTTCTTTTATGACTTCAACAGGGAAATGTGAGTGCATTTGTACAGTACCTCCGTAACCATGTGAGGGTCAATGTGTGTCATTCCTTATGTGTTTATATTCATCCTGAGAGCAACAAAACACGAATCAATACCCCAACCCAATAGTGAAAGGGTGGAAATTTTAATTTGGAATTCAAAACCTGATTACTCCGACATATTTTCTTTACCATGTAAAAAAAATACTTTCCCAATTTAGATGGTTCCGAGATGAAATGAAGCGATGTGTATTTTTTTTTTTTTGCTTTTGGATATAACCGAATTTCCCTGTGTGTGGCACGATTTAAAAAAAAAAGTGGATGCAAAAATGTGGGAAGAAACGGAAGAAAGGAGAAAGAAACGGGGGAAACAAAAGGGCGAATGTTGCCCAGAATGAGCTCCTTATCCCTTCCTTCTTCCCCTACATCTACGTAAATAAACTCCGTTAGAAAAACGTTCTGTGCACTTTTTTTTTTTTTGACATAACACAGAAAAAGCACATGAGAACGTCGTAGTCGTCCGTTTTTTTTCTTTCCCCAATATAGTGTATGCATATCTCTAGACAAATATAAGTGTATATATATCTTTACGCTCTGGGTGTACTTACTGACAACTTTTGCCTTAAATTTATTTTTGATGGCGTTCCTTATCACAGCACAAGGAAATCACAGCTTGTGTGAGAAGAAAGGGCTAAAAATATCCTGGATTTGAGAGGAAACGACAGGAAATGTACAATTATTTCCACACTTTCCCCCCATTTGTGTACAAAACTCTATAGTACCTGCTCCGAAAAGGCGGACGACCGAGATTTTGGGGATATATTAGTAAATGGATGCATGTATGTAGGGATACATAGTAATCAAAAACGTGCCCTGAACCACCAACTTACACAATATTACGTAACGACTAAGGGACTTGCTATGCCAACATTTTAATGGTTTATTAGCAGTATTAATTACCCGTGGGCTTTACCTGGATTGGTTCAGCTCCATTTGTTCTTCTTTTTCTCCTACATGCTCTCCCTTTTGTTTCTCTCTTCTTGGAAGTGCGTGTCACTAAATTGTTGGGCTGGAAAAGATTGACGCCATTACATTACATAGGTCATACGCTTCACTCAAATAATGAAATAGGTAATTGTGGAGATGAAGACGACGATTGCAATAACATGTACATATGTGATTAGTGAGCCCAGTAGAATGTAGAGTTAATGGTCGCAGAAAAGGACAAAGAAGGGAAATTAAAACAGGACGATTTGAGGTTTTCCATATTAATAATACGATGACGCAAATACGTAATAACTATAACTGTAAGGCTATTCTGGTCCATCAGGTGGACATAAGGCGAAAAGAAGTAATGATCCGTCCTTATTGTTAGTGGATTATTTGTGCTAAAAATCAAAGGATAAAACACGTTTGCAAAAATAATTGACAATATAATCGTGGTTAGAATAGCAATATTTTCCTACCTTTTGACTCCCAAATCTTGCTAAACTAGAGCTTGTGAGATGCAATGATTTACATGGATAGCTATTAGTTCGGAGAAATGCAGCAAAAATAACTTCCTGCAAAGCATCTTGAGATTGTCAGATCATCAGGTTGTTGACAGGCACGGAGTTGAGGCGAGTGATCAAAGAGAGGGAAAATCCTCAAAACTTTTTTCCTCCTTCTTCATCTTCTCGTGGCCTGTCGTACAGTGTAACTGAAGGCCATTGAATTGCATTCGTGAATATAAAAAAAATGCAAGAGGGGAAATATTGCAAATGAGCTGCAATGTGTCATATGTATATATTATGTACGCCTATCTCCGTGGAATGATGTGAGCAAAAAATATTACAGTTAATTAATGAGAAATACAGAGAGAAGAATAAGGAGAGAGGAGAAGTCTGTGAAAATGTTAGAAAAACATGTTGAGAGAAAGAATGCCTAGTATGGGACACCCTGTCCAATGTTATACAGCTCAGAAAAGCCTTTTGTATATATAAACCAGTAAAACCCAGGATTTTTTGGAGATTTTTTTTGGAGGGGCGAACTTCCATGGTTCTTCTCCTCCTCGTTCAACCTTGTCTCGTATTAACCTCGATTTATTTCTCGCCTTTGGCCTTGCGCACGTGCAAGTGGATCATAAGATGATAACTACTGGAGTAACGAACATGGTCGACAGTTATTTCCTCATTTTACTTCATCCCCCACATTTTTTTTTGAAGTCATTCCCAAGGAGTCTGTTGAAAAGGTGGAGGCACGAACCAAACTCTTGATTCGCTGCATATGGAATGAAGACGTATACGTCCCGATGTATACATCCACTTTCACAGGCTTGATTAACTCACGACAAACAGGATTCACTCTTATTACTATGCATGTGTTTCCTAGTGTCCACCTGTCTTCAATAAATAAAAAACAATACAACAAGCCTCTTCCTTTTCAACTGACTTCATCATCCGTTGCAAAAATCCACGGACCTTAGCAAAAGTATGTGCCTATAGATAAGTATTTGGAGGTTAGAGGGAAGGGATATCTTGATGTAACGTCTTTTTTGCATGTACACAAAAATCTGTTTTAAGATGGGTGAACCGTCCTTTAGGAGAACACATGTACACATCTTATGTATATATACACCCAAAATAATAATGGACTGGAGTGTAAGAAAACACCCCGCATTAATGGCTCCTCACAATTCCCCCTTTTCTCATTCCTTCTCTGTGAAGCCCTAATTATTCTCCCAGTTTGCATGGCTCTTGTCTTTCCCTCGATACTTTACTGTACTATACATCTCGGTTCCAGCATCTCATGTGTTTGGATGATGATGATGATGCTCTTCCCTTGTGCCTTGCCTTCCCTTGTCTTGTCTTTGTTCGCGCCGGGGACAACTATCTCATAAATTTCCCTGGAATCCGGCTCATTTCTTGACGCTCTTTCTCCCTTCCGTCCTTAAAATACTCGCTTTTTGCTCCTCATTCCTTATACGATGTAATGTTTCTATTAGGGGAATGTACTTGAAAGTCCCATATAATTGAAACAAGGAGCAGACGCTACCGACAAGTTCCTTGTGGGAAGCTTTGCCCGGGGAGAAATGAAATGTTTAGGATGGAAGTAATACTGTCCACTGAATTTCCGGGATCCTGGTTGTTTCCTTTCTTGTTGGAGAAATTAAATTGGGTGATTTAAAAGATAACTGTCACTTTGTGGTGCCCATGACTAAATGCACAAGTTGTATACATTTGGAGTCTTTGCTGCCTCTTTTCTCTTTTTTTCTATACAGATAATGTTGTTATTTCGGCTCTTTCATAAAACTTGACCCTTTTTTCTTCTTGCCGCTCTCATGGTTTACCTGTGCTTGTACAAATAAATGGTGTGCAGTGTAAATGTGCAGAAGATGGTATATGGAGCAAAGGAGCTTTTGTTTCTGCTGGATGAGGTGGATGTGCATGTATATATATACTTACGCCCCGTGAAATAAATGGGCGTTTCTGCAATATTTGTCCTTAGGCAATGACCTCCTTTCAAGGAACGAATGGCGCCTTTAAAATATTTGGCTCATCAATTCTCTCTCTTTGACTTTGCTCTTGTCTCGAAACAAGAGCAAAATTTCCCCTTTTTCATCCATCTCGGAAGGAAAAAGAGGAAAAAATGAGTGCAAAGAAGTCCACTGTTCTACAAATCTTGAAAGCATCAATCTTCGATATCTTTTTTTTTTTCATGTTGAAGCTCCTTTTTAATAACGCCAGGTAATTTTCCTCAGTATAGACTTCAGCTTAATTTTTTGTGGTGGAGGGACTATCGAAAAGTTTCGCAGATTTTCCAACAAAATAGTTGATGAAATAATGAACAGAAAAAAAAATTTCGGGCGACAAAAGATGGAAAGAAGACTTTTTCCGGGGAAGATTACTGTACATACGTATGTAGGTAAAGTATGTATTTGACGTTTGGCGAGGAATCGGAGCAATAAATAGCATTTGCAAATAAATAGCATTTGCAAATAAATAGCATTTGTAAAGGAAAATGTTTGCAAATTTGTGACATAAATTTGTTTACTTTTCCTGTGCAATGTTAATTTTTGGGGGAAAGTACACACCATTGTGTGCCTTCATACACCAGTTCTCATTTTATCCGTGTACTTACGCGGGAAAAGCAGATGAATGATGTAATTCTTGCTCCCGCAGAGTGTACACTCGCTTTAATTTTTTTTTTCTCCTTTTTCTCCGAAGGCGCCGTTTTTCTCTTGCGAATTGTAAATTTTTAAACTACACAGACTTTTCAGACGTCATTTTAATTTAACCACGTATTCGGAGTACACAAAAAACAAACAAAAAACGCTTTCTCCTATACCGACTTCTGCTGCATCTTGCAACCACCACGTCTTTTCGGCCTGACCTCTTTGCCTCCACCTGTCTCTCTTTTTTTTTCTTTCCCTCTCACTTGAGAGAATTTAAATGTTTAAAACCTTACTATTATTATTATTGTGCTACTGTATCTTTTACTGCTTTGCTCACAGATTTAACTTTGTGCCGATTGTGTACATATTAACACCTCTTCAGCTCTTGACATTAATACCGGAGAACCATGGTTTGCAAAAATGACTTATTGTTAGACATCTTCCGGATGGGAAGAGTTGTACATAACTAAGAAGAAGTGCAAAGAAGCCTTTAATGGTTTCCCAGCGTGTTATACACAGTTTGATGATGTGTCATATATTGTGTGACTGCGGTCGTTGTAACGGAATCACTGAAAAATACGTACAAACGAAACCAAAAGTGACACCTTTCCTCATGCATTGTATGTCCTGCCCTCTCCCATGCAAAATCACTGATACTTTCTTTTTTCCCGTTTGGTTGTAGCTCTCTGTAGCCCTTTCATCCTCTCTCTGTCTAGTATATACAAACGTATGTTATTTGTGTTCCTTTCACCAACTTTTTGTTCTGTTAAAATTCTTGTTTAATATCGTCTTGTTCCCTGTCTTCATCCACTGTTATTAAATTACTAAATGGTAGATCTATGGATGTATGTATAGCTAGCTATTACTAACTTTGCCATTAATTTGACTTCATTTCCTCTCTTCATATCATTTTGTATACAGGTCCAGCATCTGATTTTGATTCAATGGGAATGCTTCTGCATTTATGAAGCTGGTAACAAAATACAGAAACGAGAAAACAATCTCCTTTTTTAAGGAGTCAACTTCAAGCCTGAGAATATTGATTCCGGATGATGATTACGTGTTCACCAGCTACGTTTCAACCAACCAATTCTTCTCCCTGCGGGTGAACACATGGAAGGGAGTAAGCACTTCGTTAACCAATACGGAAATCGGCTCAGGAACTAATCACAGAATAAATACGGCGACGCTGGAAAGAAAACACGCCTTCTTATTTGGAGGAATTAATGGAAATTATACCTTGCAAAAGCAAAATGTGTATCACTCAGGATGACTCCAAAGTTTGTCCTGGAGGACGTAGAATGTGAAAAAAACGGAGTAATGTGACTGGTTAGAAATAGCACTTCTACAGGGAAGCCGGTGTGAATTGAATAGATTCGGTAAGAAATTCCAAGGTGCAGAAATTTGAAAAGTCCGGTCATTGAATACACACACTGTATATGCTTTCTCCAAAAATCGAAATAATGTAGACAAAATTACTAGGCATGTAAACCAAATTCCAGTGGCTTGTGATCTTGTGAGATAATGGAGACGTGAATTTTCAGTTTCCACGAAACCCTTTGAGGTTGTTGAGGTGGATATCAAGGGCCGCACAGGAGACATTACTTGTCTACGTGATGGAATGTTTACATCACATTAATTTGTTTACGAAAGAATTTAAAATTCTATTATAATCCCACTGATACCACAATTGCTTCTAAGAATAAGGCACACCTTTTACTTGACTTTCCAATAAATGTATGCGTGCACAATTTATTTTGTCCGTGTTCCAAAATTACCCCCGCACACCTTGTGAGTATTTGACAGTATGTATTATATGTTTGCATATAAATGCATTACTTTTCAAATCACATACACCATATACAAGGGATTCAAAACTTTTGACTTAATTGTTGAAGCACAGTATAAAGTAATCGACCCTCTCCAAATAACGCCACAGGATCGGATTGGCCCTCTTACTTATATCAACAATACAAGTCGTAACAAAGTGTAGAAGCGTGTACGAACTTTCCCTTACTCGGTCCCTGGACAGGGAGAGAAAAGTGTCTGACAGATACAAAGGGAATAGAAATATTTGTAATTGTACAAAAGCAAAGAAGCAAATCCACACGAAAGATTAAAAAAAATATAGTTATTTTTAAAAAAAAATTACCTGAAACACAAATTTTAATTTATGCCTGGTACTGTTTACAAAAGAAAATTTAGCACGTGTTTAAAGAAAAAGAAAATACATTAAGTGAAAAAAAGAGCAGGAAACTCTTGGGAACGAAGGTAAAACGTAGATTATCCTTCACATGTTGTCATAAATTGTAATCTATAAATGTATATATGTAATTATGGGAGAAAAAAATTGTGAACTAATATATAAAGGTTGTGCTTATTTAAAAACAGGCAGAGAGAGAGAGAGAGAGAGAGAGAATAAAAAAAAGATAGGAGAAGAGAGTAACGTTAAATTGAGCAGGAAATTTCGGAACAATACAGAGATTTGAGTATAACAGTGAGTTTTATTTTACTGAAACGATTTTCATACTCTGCACTGTTATTAAAATTAAATACTACGATACTGTCACGTAACGTGAGGTAAAAGACAACAAATCATAATATGAAAGAACATACCCAGTACAGTAAGAACAAAAAATGTCGTACGTAATTCCGATTTGGAGAATATTATAAGGACCTGTAACAGGAGACATCATTGTCAAACGTATACGTATTATGTAATATGAACACGACCTCACGAAGCAAAAAAAAATACAGATAGTGCAGTAAAACAAATTGACCATTTTAATCCTTCACATACCATTCGGTCATTGTGTTTTAGTATTTAAAACAACATGAAATAAAAAAAATGGTTACACAGAAAGAAAGTTGAAATTAAAAGACCTTTGAAACGTGTTACGTGACACGTAAGTTAAAAAAGAAAATTTTTAGACTTTCGGACAAGCCCGGCGGAGCGATATGATAAAGGCAGTGTAATCGTAGTAAATATTAATCCTGCGAAAGGGTTCAATAAGTAAAAGCAATGCAACACTTTCACTTTAATTTAACTGATTGCCGATTCCAGGGGCTTCAATTTAGGATTTTACTCCTCTTCAAACTACTAATGCAGTGGACTCAGAAATCATTATATGTATATGCAAGGGGTGGCCAGAAACATATTATACCCCCCTTAACGCTATGATATTACAATGCTGCAGGACACTGCATGCATGTATTCCACAGAAAATTTTATTGTCAATCAAGGAAAAACGTTTTCATTACAATTCGACTAATATCGGCCAAGCTTTGGCGGTTTTCCGGGTGCAGTTCATCACAATTTTCGACAAAATCGATTTTGATTCCGTCTCCGGGATATTATTATTATCTAAATTTGGAATTCACGTAGGTGAAACGAGCTCATGGGTTACGTTTCTTGCTTGAGCTGAATGTGAACCAACAAATCATTGTTGAAAAGGGTAATTTTTGAACTTGTACCGGAAAAACTGCTACAATTTGGCCAATTTTGGCTGGATGTTGGGGAAACCGTTTTTCCTAGACTCGCCATAAAATTGCATGGAATACAAGTTTGTATTATTTTGTATCATTGTAACATCTTAGCGTAGGAGACGGGTACAAAATATTTCTTCTAATTCGTAATACATGGCAAATGCACCTGTATTATCTACTACGGAATACATTTGATTACTAATTGTGAGTAGGCACACGCTAGCAGGTCAATATTTTTGTCGTTTCCTAGTCGTCCCCACATATTTCTTGACCAGGCTGGTACTCGTGCAATCTTACTAAGGTTTACATTTATCTATAAATGTTATTAGTAAATAGAAATAAGGTTATACACATACTCTGTATGTACGTATATGTACACGTTCTCCGTCTTTGGCTTTTGCGCCCAAATAAAAAGCCATTGTTTGTACATTTTAGCTAAATGTATACATTTTCAGTAGTTAAAAAAAGAGTGTACATACTGCATTACATGTAATTTTATTTCATACTATTTGAAAGTGCTGATTTTCGGCATGATGAAGCTCGTTTGGCAAAGATTATTTGTAATCTGAAAAAAAAATGTTTAGTATTTTTAGAGGCATTTTGTAAAGTTTGTAAAGATTCCTCCATGGACTTGCTACCTTTCATTTTGTAAAGAGATTTTCAAAGACGAACATCTCCTAATGAACCTGACCGACGTTGACAGTGGATTTTAAAATGTAAACACTGCTGTACTGTAAAATTGTATACTAGCCATATGCACATAATGATAAACAGTATATGTATCAGCCATCTAATTAAATGCTGTATGTAGGCATTGTTTACGTCGCATTTAATATCAATAGTAATTATTAATAATTATTATACGAGAGGTATTTTTACACTTGGAGAAAGCATGATTGAGATGATTGATTCATTGGTATCACACAATTGTTACATACTCTGCTGTTTCTCAGTAATTCTATTCTATCTCCTTTTTTTTCATATTGTGGTATTTTAATAATTAATTTGAAATATTTGCAAAAAAATATAATATACATTACATAGTAGTGCAACACGAAGCTGCTCGTGGCCATAAACTAGCCATAAACGTGGCCATGTAGTGTGTACTATTTTTTGTGTACATATTTGATGTAGTAAAAGTAAATATGTGAATGGGGTAGAATTATTTCCGGTAATTACTATGTTGCAATTAAACGTTTTTTTTCTTTCGTAGTAATTGTCTAAGTATAATAGAAATAATCATCCTACTTGTCATGTTCGTCGTTGAAAAAAAAAGTCAGCATCTGTCACATGCATTTATTGTGATTGCAAAAATGATGTTGCAATTCGTCTTGCGATTACCGTCATGACTTGCTGAATGACACACACATTAGTTTTGGGTAAGGAAGGCAATACAGTTTAAAAACGTTTACGTGAAGCGAATCAAATTTGTACTACTATTTGTAATTACATTGGTTGACACTGGTAGTTTTTGTTTTACAGTGTAAACACGTAACTATATATTACTAGAAAAAATGTTGAAAAGCAGGAAGATGCTATACTTTTTAAGTATTCATGAAGGAAACTGTCACAATACAATTCCATAAATAGAGAGAGGCTACATACTTTAGCAATTAATTTTAATTGTCGTATAATGAAAAGTACAGAGGCAAGCAAGATAAACACATGTGTTTTAATAATTATTATTAATAATAATAAATGTATTCTATAAGCTAACGATTTTCCGTGTAATGTGACGTGCACCGTACAAGAGCCAAAGAGGAAGTAAAAATAAAACCGAGAATCTAAGAAATGGACTGCGTGTTTTTAAAAATAATTCTTTTTTTTAAGTTCTCCGCATAACACGTATGTACGTAACGCGTAACGAAAGTACTACCTGGTGCAAAAATGTTAGTCACTACATTATTTCTACCGTTTTATGTTTATGTCAAGTAAGTAATAATTACCCAATGTGCTGAATTTGTTACTGGATATTACATTCTTGTCTTACAACAATTGTGTAAATACAAAATGGTGTTATAAAATTCACCACTCAGTTTAGATGTAGAAAACGAAACAGCTCGGACATTTTTGTGACATAAATATTGCTGATAATAGCTGAACAATTAAATTGCCTTTGCTCTTGAAACTGATAAAAACTTTGTTCAAGATGCTTTGATTTCTATCAAGGTTTTACATACTCACCATTCACCATGTTCATATTCCGTTTGCAAAAATCAATTCGTGACGCTAAATTTCAATTAGTACACCTTCCAATTAGGCTTCGTATAAAGGCATAAGATTACAAGTTCTAAAAACATGTGAATTTACAGCATTTTCATTTGAAAGAGAACTCTTTATTGTTACCGGCGTAGTTATTTGTAATAAATGGAGACCGGGGAGGAAAATGGAAACCGGGCTTCCCATTCTTCAGAAAGGTCCATGCAACAAAGTGGGTCATGCACATACGATTTAGTTCTAGAACCAATATTCACAATTATGAATTTAATTTCTCCTTCTCCTCCACAGTCTGCATGGTTCTCCTAAAAATGCATATTTACAATTTTTATCGGCAAAAAAAAGCGACAGCGATGAATCACAAGACATGATGAAAGACTAGGAGCTTCCGGATGGCGGCCGCTGTCCGCGGCAGTCAAGGATTCTACACTCACTTGGCATGACAAAATAGTAAATGGAAAATGCTATCTCGATATGGAAACAATATTTGTTGTCAAAGATAATTGCCGGACAACTTCTGTCATCTGCCTTCAAAGATGCTAAGATATGTGCAAGGCTGGAGTAGTCTGTCCTCTGAAATCAAGAAAAGCACTACCAGGCACCAATGTAGAAGCAAGATTGGGGGAACACCACAATCCCCTAATGATAGTATGCAGTGCAATTTTAATGCATGTTGTAATTCTAAATTATTAAATTTGATTGACATGGCTAAATTAATTTTTTGTCGCGTAATAAGAATGCCAATCCCATATACCTACACCTACAGCCAACCAATACACTCATGTGAAAGCAAGATGAGCACTTGACTAAAGTGGAGGCAGACTACACATCCAACGGACATTTCATACAAGTGTCTCGGTCAATGCAATTTCGTTCAAGGGACATTTCATATAGGCGGTTTTTCGTACACGGCGCAATACAGACATTAGAAAAAATTTGTACAGCCACAAGATCATACATAATTTTTCCCATCCTCGAAAATTTACATACAATGCAAATTCCGTTGCATTTTTGCCTTCAAAGAGTTGTCTGCACAGTGGAATTTTGATTTATAGTACTAATAAACCCTTTTCATATCATTATGAAAATGGACTATCGAGATAGCAACTTCTTGCACATTTCCAGGTACGTATATATGTACATATGACAAAATCATCCGTTCATTTCCCAAAAAACATTTCTGGAGAGTCACCGTGGGTTGCTTTCACTAGTGGCTGTTGTGGTGGTCAGTCCATCATTTTGTATACAAAATTTTGTAACCACCACCAAAATGGTATTTTTGGTTTTTTGTCACATAATAAGCTTACACAAAAATTAATGGGTATGTATTATTTATGGTTTTTACCGTTTTCCAGCTCCTTTTTGAACCGCACGCACGGGAACGCGAGTGAAAATTTTTAGCGTTCACGTTCCCGTACAAAATACGATATCGCAAACTCTCTATATTATATACACATAATATATATGTTCATGTACTAGACAGACATCCGACCTGCAGCAGTCAACGCCACCGCAACGTCGGGCCCGATTTTCATGGGGATTTATTAGCATGTACAATTTGCACTACTGCACCTACCCCATCATTTCTGTATTTCTATCTAAACAGTTTCCAGATATCTGACGTATTATAGAAATTATATTGCTTTCACCCAGAAATCGCTGGCTATTGGAGCTACACGCGCTGAAATAAAGAGAATCTCCTTGTGGCCTTTTTGCGCAAATTGGTTATCGTCATTCCTCCCTAATGCTTACAATGATCAAAATCGACAAATTCACAAATTTTTGACTTAGCACTTTATTCATGCACTGACAAAATATCTTTTTATATTTAACGTAGGACATTAATAAAAACAGTTGCTTTTTTCTCTGCCCCCTGTTCAGTTTCTTAAAATGTATGTATTTTGCGATGAAAAAAGTGTTATATACACGCGATAATGGTAACGACTAGTATCCATACACTAACAGAACACTACTACGGACTATAAACGACGTAGTTTGCGATATTCGTCCAAAAAGATTTTTACGACGTAAAATTCAAAACCTTCATTATTTCCAGTACTGCTATTATGCATACAACCGGATACGGGTATCGAAGCACAACGGACTTCCAGTTGGTAAGCACGATTACAAAAGTTAAAGCGACTGGCTGAAGAAGCAACAGGACTCAGTCTTCACAGTTCACCCACAATAAAGTTCTCAAGGAACAAAAAGGAACTTCCCTCCATCGTTAATCGTTATTATACTCTTCCAAGAGTATTCGACTCGTGTTGTGCCTCCGCATTCCCACACATCAATGAGCTTCCATCCCATCTCCCCCAACGGTCTTACGCTAACTCACTGGCTTGGAATCACTAAGAGTGTTCATCATAATCTCAATTTTCTCGCCTGTCTCAACCGACGACTTCTGACTCTGACTGGCTTGTGCTTCTTTCACGTTCCTGCCTTGCCTTTGCTCGTTCATATCCGTCACTCCCGTGACAGCCAATCCCGTCATGTGAATGACTTTAACATTCGTAGATCCATACTTCTCCGCGTAAAACTGGTCTAAAAACGCACAAAAAAAACTTGCCAATGTGCCATACGCATAAACTTAATATTTCCCAACTAATGATGATGTTTAACCGGATTAAAAGGACATATAGAACCTACATGCTGGAGTATCTTTTTCAATATCTTGTTGCTTTTTCCACGCTGCAATAGCCAGAAAGCCGACGAAAGTCCATCCGCTAATCATGTACCAGAAGGCCCAGGAACGTCTCTTGTCCCAGGCTTCGTTTGGCGTCAAGGGATTCATATGACGGCGGAAGAATTTCCGAAGAAATTTCGGCATTCCATGCGGAGGCAACATGGTCGGTGGACGGGTTATCACAAAATGTTACTGGGTCCTTTAGGTACAATCATACATGGTTTCAATAAACACCAATCCGAATTAGTAACCGGTCTTTTCTTCAATCTAAAACCAACACAAGTAAAATAATTGTATTAACTAAATGAAGCACGAAAGAGTCAAGTACATATTAGTCCTAAACATTGTTTGAGTTACTTTCAATAAGTTTAACCGTTCTAATTGTACTTGTGCACTTGGATAATTTTGTGACTTGATTGTGCATACTCTAAAAAGGCAAATAAACATAACAATAATAAATAATAATAAATAAATAATAATAATAACTCACCTTTCCCCGGCGTTTATGGGTGGAATTGGAACCAAGTGTTTTGAGATTTTTGTTTCAATTCGAATTGTTGAGACTTGAGACTTCTTTTCCGGAGAACTCCGACCAGAGGACGAGGGACGAGACACGAGACGGTGGATTTCCGTGGAGGTTTTAAAATTGGTGCGGATGAAGTGCGCATGCGCGAGTGGATCGTTCTAGACACGCAGATTGCCACCTTTGGAGTTCCGCGGCGTCTCTCTCATTCTCTCTTTTGGAGGTGTTGAACAAGAGGGAAAATGTAGGGAAAAAGGGCTTGAACAGAGAACGGCACACATGGTAGGTATTTACGTATAGGAGGAGCGGAGGAGGCCTTTCCTCTTTTCCATCCCCAACCGTATTCCTTGTCGGCCCCACGGTGTCACCTGAGCTCCCTTTTTGCTCTGCCATCGATTCACATGTTTCAAACCGTGTGACCTGAACGCGATCATCTGACATCAGCCCGGGACATCGCCTCATATTCACATTCTCAATTTCCCAATATATAATATTTTTTCTAAATATTCTTTTTCTTTTCCCCCCTTTTCTATCCTTCTTCTCTACTCTTCTTTTTTCCTCTATATATTCTCTTCAAAATCCATGGAGACTCTAACTTTAGATGGAACCATTATGGACGTACATGTTAGGTAAAAATCTATAATATTTTTCTCTTTCACAATTTTGGGCTGTATATGATTTTTGCATAAACTCCGTTTTTTTTTTATTATGGTATACTGTATACAGAAGCTTGTTGTTCAATGAAACTCCATTTAGACCAAAAAGAAAGTGGGTCTTCTTTTCGTCATGTTATTTAATGTATTTTAAACCCGTGTGTGACCTTTCCAGGTCAGTTTCTTTGGTAGGAGATTCACATGATGGATATGGATGTAGGGGGGGATTTAGTGTGGAATTTGACAAGGTTTGTATGGAGATTGGATTTTCCTGGTGGAAAATTCCTGTTTCAAGTCACTAGATTTTGCAAGTGTATATATAGACACTTTTTGCGAGGTAAAACACCGTATCTGTAACAGCTTGTGGGGAATCCTGCTTTCTTGTGTTTTAATTTGTTGTAAATATATCAGAGAGGTAAAGAGTTACAGAGCTAACATCTGAATCGACGGGTCTGGGAATTGTAAATATATTCCTTGCCACAGTTTTTTTAAAGCGGTAAATTTTCATAAACTTGTACATGTTCTTGGGAGAGTTAATTATGTAATGAACTTGTGTGAGTATGACATTATGAGGACGATGGGGGTACTCCTAATAGACTTATCTTGTAGGGGGGAAAATAGATTTGAAGTCCTGTGTGCTTTTCCTTGGGAGTTTCGAATTTGAAGAGAACACGTGTTAAAGGGTTTAGGGTTTAACACTTTTAACAGTTACCAATCGACTGTCGTTAAATAGGACCGAGAAGTGATTTAGTGTTGAATCAAGAAGTTATTTGATGTGTGAGAAGGCGAAATCTGTAATAATCTTCGATTTTTTGTTGCTGTTTCAACTTACCTTGTGTATAAAAACGAGAAATGAAAAGAAAATTCTCTTGCAGTCCTAAGCAATTGATAGAATCTGACGAAGAGGATTCCAAAGGTGATGACTCCATGGACATTCCGACAACCGTAACTATTGTTGAGGAAGATGGGACAACCTCCGTTGTTGATGATGCTTCCGTGTCTTCCATCTTAACAGACGCAGGGCCCCATTCGTCGATTCAATTTAGCCAGACACAAGGAGGTACAAAAGAAATTTTGACATGCATTATCATTTTGTGTTTAATCGTTAATTATTATATCTCAGTAAAATACATTAGGTGTCGAAAAACGAACTAGCTAAATAATGCGCCTAAATATGGTAGAATCCACAAACCAATACTCCTCACAAGTCAAGTATAACTTGATCATTCAAGTAGTTATTGGATTTATTCATCTCATGTAATGCTTACACAGGAATGACTTAAGTATATCCATTTTCTAATGAAAATATAGTAGACGTAATGTTTCGTCAATCCTGAAGATAACGGGAGATACATTGGTATTTAATTTAAATCTATTGTTATGAGTTTAGTTAGTGCATTGATTATTTTGGGTATAGCTGATGGTTTAATCTATTGTATTTGCACGAGACTTACATATTTTGCTTTTGTCCTTAGATTGTAATTATAATTACAGTTGTTGGTATGATTGCTTAACCAAGAAGTAAATCTTTTATTCTTTGCCAATTTTTCACTGAAATTAGTAAATAGAACTTGATCATGTACATATAATTCTCAACACAAGTTCAAGTATTGTAGCGTGTTCGATGAAATATCAAGTTGACATGTACAAAAAAGGCTTTTGCCGATTTTGGTCCAGGTTTATTGAGCCTTCTGTATCCACGATTGTCAATAATGACTTTGATTGACAATCGTGGCAAAAATCTCCAAAATTTACATAAAAGTATAGTGCATGGATTGGATAACATTTTATCCAGAAACTCGGCAAGTTTGTACATGCGGTTGTCATGTCTTTTGAACATGAATTTCAATTCCAAATTCGTTCAAAAATTGATGTGATATTCTATGTTGATGTAATTTGTAGTCGTCGTCATTCAAGTTGGGCATGACAACTTCTGAATGTAGTAATTATGCCTTTGTTGTGAGGGGCATTGCCCTAAACGTGAAGGTGCTCATAGCTCATACAGATGTTATTGCACGACTAAAAACTACATTTAGCGCACAAATAGATTGTAACGGTCAACCCTACAATGTAGTTATCATACAGTGTAAACCCCAGTACGCTGCCCAGGAAGCGGAGTTTTTATCAAGCTCTAATATATTGTAGGAAACTTGACGTATCGTGTGGTCGGAATTGCTGATGATAATACTTACCAGACTGCCGGCGGTGTGCAAGTCCTTTCGTCGGCTTTAAATGGGCAATACTACGTAATAGGTTCTCAGGATATGCTGGGTAAGATGAATTGAATTGAATTCGGAAGCTACCAATTTATCTTTGTACATTGCCAGTAGCACGAATCTATGCAACATGGTAATATGTACATTTTATTTTTGCAGGAAGGGCTATTTCACCGATATCACGAGCTACGCAAATTATTGATGCCCGATCCATAGGGAGGATGAGTGGCGTCGGTAAGACTGCTGTTCGTGATGAAAAGAAAAGGGCTACACACAATGAAGTTGAACGGCGAAGAAGGGACAAAATAAATGGATGGATAAACAAGTTGGCCAAGATTGTACCAAGCTGCAATGATGACAACACTAAACAAGGCCAAGTACATCAAAATTCAGTACAAAAAAACATGACATCATTACAATTCTTATTACCATACGATTGTTGTCAAGTTTGTTGCTTTTTAGTTTGAAATACTACATTTATAAAGTAGTGTGGCCCGGCTACTTATAAGGCGGTACTTAAATTACTTGCTGTATTGCTTGCTTGCTCCATTGAGTGCTTCTTTTGTGAACCGAATCCACGTTGTAGTATCTAGTAGGCTCTGATTGTGCTTAAAGAACAAATCAAGCATTGGTTTGTTGCGAATTCACTTTTCATGTTATTATTCTGTATGTTGGCATTGAAGACCGTGTTACTAAAGTAAATGTTTATTGTACGTTTCAGAGCAAAGGCGGGATCCTTGCCAAAGCTTGTGAATACATTAATGAATTACGAACTACAAACTGCCGGTTAGCATCCACGCTAAAAGAACACGAAAGTACAGCAGAAGAGCTGGACAATTTACGACGAGAGAATATGGAACTGAGAAGAGAAAACATAATGTTAAAACAACAATTAGGTCCGACTGAGGATGATGCCACTGTTATTATTACTACGACAGAGTAGCACGTGTTGATTTTTTAAACCAGTGAGAGAAATTGTATTCTGACATTAAATATATTGCATCAATTTCCTTTTTTGTCGATTAATCTTCGCTCGTCATAAAATTGTTACTGAATTTAAACTTGAGTAAGCCTTTTTGTTGAACGTATGTTTTTTCCTTCAGAGGGTCTTTAATTTAAACCTGATTAAAACAATAGACAACTTAGTATCAAAGCACTGTATGAATTTTCACGCTGCAGCCAAAGCAAGTGTCTTTATTTTTGTCAAAATACTACTTAGTGAAAATACTGAATTTTCTCTTAAACTGCGGTGAAATGCAGTAAAAAATTACTGAGTGGGTAATAAATTAGGTGTTTGTTTCCCTTAATAAATGTTGCTTTTTAACATTTTTTCAGTAGTCCTAAGCAATATCTTTCGAAACCGTCCGTTAGCAAATCACACCTGCGGGGACAATTTCGCTTCTAAGGAAATTGTGTAATTAGGCCACAGATATACCAAGTGCCCAATGCTAACATTAAGCGTTGGCTGGGCAGGCTCGTAGGAGTGAGTCAAATGCATGCTCTAGAATCTGGTACGTAATCATCTTATTGTCTAATATTTGAGATTTTGTCAGCCACCTGTCTGTATACTGTATATTTATAATATTATACATATGCTAAATACAAGCTGACTTTGGTGAATTGGCTAGATGATTGATGCTATGGGGAAAAGACAAAAGAAAAGCAGAAACCAAAAACCTGCGATTGAATGCTGCGGAAGTACAACGATGCTTTGGTTCTAGGTTACATACTTCTTGTAGTACTTTACATAATCACAAACGGGCCTTATTCGTGTAAGGTTTAGTGTAGAACGTCTCGAAATGAATGACAAAATGGGAGTCTGAATGTGCATTAAACTGAAAAATGTGGTAAGGGTTTGGTCGAGCGAATTGTTGTGTTGTGTGTATTTTATTTTTGTTCAGTCTTTGTAAATAATGATTGTTTGTTAAATAATCAAGTTCATTAAACTTGCAGCAATAAGCCACGAAAGCATTTGTTACGTTAATAAATGATTTACGCCAAAACGTGGGTCAACATTTGCAATGGTAAATTTAAATACTGGTACCAATTTAAGATGTATTCAAATCTTATTAAAATACGTGCGAGGGCCACTTGAAAACTCTTCCATCTACCTATGATAAAATAGTCCGACATTCTAAGCTTGAAACATGTCGAAGCTCACCGGTTGTTCACTACGCCTTGTGCAACAGAAAACCTGTCTCTTTGGGTATCCCTTCCTTCTCACTCGTGTAGCTTTGCGTAATTCCTCAATGTTTAGGCATATTGTACCCCATTGATTGTCTTTGTATATTTTACTGTAAGTAGATGGAAGACCCTTCAAGTCGCCCTCGTCTATTCTATTTACAACGGACATACTATGTCCGTAAAGTAAACTTCGGGAAAAAACGATTATATGGTGTGAGAAAGAAGTGTATAACCTATTATTCGATTTGAATATTAATACGGAATACACTGAAGAAAAACAACAGTACATACATACATGCATACTGTATTGTACCATATGTATATGTATGTACGTCAGACAGCATGGTGGATTGTTAATTGTTAGATAAATGACATGAGTAAACAGATTTTTGTAGAAAATCAATGACATTCTCATTTCTCATGATTATAATATGTACTGTATACTTTCTTGCGTATTTTGTATGTCTTACAATTAGAGGTAAGTATTATAATGTTATAAAAGTGAATCCATTCGCAGAAATCATTCTCCAATGGATGCATGGTCACCAAATGGGTAGTTTCTGATTGTAAAAGGTTGCTCAAGTTGACGCTGGTCTCTGTTGATATTCGTGATCGTTACAACAGACATTTTCATTTAAGTTACCGGAGCGTGTTAATCCAATGTAGAAGAATTATTTGAGGGAAAACTGAAGTTTATATCTATATTATTATTTTATTAGGGACAAACCGTTTAGAGTCATACTTTTCCCGCAGCAACTGAATAGTTTTCTCCACTATGCCAGTATCATTTGGAGGCCAGAATTTGTCTCGTTTCAGTATGAGCACCTTTTACGAAAGAGAAAAGCATTACGGGATATCAGCTAATAATGGCAAAAAGTATGTAATATAATATGTACTTTGCAGCTCTATTATTAATGTTGTTATTACATCCCAGTTTTTCTCCACCGCCTTACGAATGTAGTATGAGCTCATGACTATCCCTTCGTGGATATTATCCAGTACAACTATTTTCTCATTTCTGTACAACGAGTTAAAAGCATCCAGGAATAGGTATGAGTACGTGTCCATAAAATCCATGTCTGACCTCATACAATACCACTGAAAGAGCAGCTGGAATTGGCTCATCACCACTAGTTCCCCAATGGGAATTGCATGGCAGCTCAATTTTTGCTCAACAATTTTTTCCTGCAATCAACCACTGCACTTTCAAAATTCAATGAAGACGAATCATCCTCTTAAACTGATTGATGTTTGAAACTTGTTGGTTTTATGACATTTCAAGGGTTAAAATCAATTACCATGAGCAGGTCAAACAGCCGAGTTCTGCCAGGGCGTCGTAAATGGAAATCGTCGACGACGATGAGCGTGAACTCCGCGGGGCCGTCTGACGTGTTACCAATATCTGCGCCATCAGCGTTGTCTTCCTGATTTTCCCCACGCAATTCACTCATAGTGTGGTGGCCATCCATGCGCTCTTCGCCGCTTAAGTTGAAGGCCAGATATTCCAGTTCATTGTAGTAACGCTCAGCCTGTTCCGTTATGTATTCACAACCAGCACTTTCTTCTGTATTAACCGGCCGTACTATTGCGTTTATAATAGGGTAACCACTGCTATTAGCTGTAATTACCAGATGTAATTAAAATGTCGTATGGGTTAAATTGCAACAATAATACCCGGTGTCGGAAAATCGGCTCGGAACAAGTATGGAGAATAATAGGGCATTGTGCAAGTCGTCTGACAATCATGTAAGAAGATCTTGTCGAGTTCGTGCCACCATTTATCTGCCTCGCGTTGACACCAAACATCTACGTGATTTTGACTTCAAACTTCAGGTTTTGCGTACAATGAACCACATGTTTAAAATGCTTTGAACAAAAATACCAAATATAACCATCCTTACTACTTTATGCGTGCAGTTATGAAGGAAACCGCCGGTTGGACTTCGTCGTGACTCTGCCAGAATCTTCTCTTCAGGAAAATAGTCTGTGATGACAATTTAAACCCAATAAACCTATTTGTGGCTAATTGGACCTTCTTTCTGTTTGTGTCATTATTGAAGGTACGTATCGAGTAATTTACAGAAAAATTTACGTGGTAATTTAATTTCTTGGTAACTTTCGTCAGCCTTCGAATATCCACCAGGGTTTCACTGAGATAATCAATAACTATTAATTCGGGATGAGATCGAATGGCGCGGTCAAAGAGATGCCGAAGGAGAAGATCGCATCCTTTCCCTACAAGAAAAGCGTTGTTGAAACATTTGGGATTTTCCGTCTGGGACAACAATTTCATCTTCTTTACGTTCCGCTTGTCCCTCAGCAGCTCTGCCACGGAGTAGTAATAAACAGGGTAGACATCTTGCTTTGCTAACCCTGCCTAAAAATTACAAATATGTAATAACTAATGAGTATTCAGTGGACAAAATACGTTTTTTAAATTAGTGTCATAGTTCCAAGTTGTTGCCTACTAATAGCCTTGCAGCAATTGGTGCTTCCCCGAAATATGGAACGTCTCGAATAAACACCGCGATTTTAGGCCTCTTTTTAAATTTTCCGTTCATGATTTTGAATTTGAAGATTTCCTAAATAACGAAGTGAAGAACTCTTGTGATGCACACTTCGAATCTTATTATTTATGGCATTTCTGTTATTTTTCCCTGCATGTTTGACAATTGTTTCAAAGTTACAATTTTCCAGGTTAAAAAATCACGGTGTACAATGTACAACTTACTACGTTACTACTTCGTCCAGGATTAGGAAATTAGGATTGGTCGAGGGTAAAAATAATTGCCACGTTTTCAAGTTGTCTCTTACGTACAAACCGTATTATAGTTTATAGTTAATGACTATAAGTTACTTCGTGGCATGAGGCATGGCTATTTTGTGCATTTGAAGAAGTTATTTAATCCTTCATTGCAAACTTGCAGATGCAAATTGCAACATCAACATTAAACATAATGGTTTGTTTATGTACACCAGTACATAAACAAATTATTTTTATAAATTATTTTTGCATGTGTGGGTTGCGGATTGCGGATACGGAAGTGTGTGTGTGTTGTGAATTGGACATTGGACGCCTTCTGTTAACGCCTTGCTTTGAAATTAGGATATTTTCATGCTGTTGATAAAGCATTACAACATGTAACATAACATGTACACATTAAATACAAATAATGTAGTATGATAAAAACGCTTTATTCTCAAATACTTATTATGTTATTATTATTACTATTACTGATATTATTTTTTTAAATATTAAAAATTCGACAATGTTTTCGTTGCTACAAAAAGCATGCTTAATGTATACACAATAATAACAAATTATTTTCACAATATTGAAAACTTGCAACCATTAAATAGTTAAATATTAAACAGTACTACTGCAGTGCAAAATTCATGTGTCCTGTCATACACCATAACACCTTATTGTCTCAGTAACAAGGAAAAGAGAAGTCAACTAAATTGAATGAATAAGGCTGCTATTTAATATATATTCATTACGATGTATTTTACATTGCATTATAGAGTATGTACGTATTTACGTATATTACCAAACTATAGGCCGAAATGTTAAATGTCACTTGTTTTGGCAAACGCCAGAGGACCCATTTCGTTGTACATGCTCCTAGTGACTAAATACTTTTTGAAATCAGAATCCTTGGCGAATTTGCATCCACCTCTCCACGCGTACGTCAAAGGACTGCAAAAAAAAACAAGGTAAACATTAAAAATTACCAAAGCAGCTTTCTTCTGAACTCATAATTGCTTTCCTTACTCTTCTGCGACGGTTATATTCACATTAAAAATTGTAGGAGTCCGCGTTCTAATCTCTTTAAACAGTCTCTGGTCGAATCCCGGTAATTTCGCGTTACCTCCAATAACAATTATGTTTCTGTAAAAATGAGACTGCATTGCAGAGGGAAACGAACTAATGACGTGCTCAATCGCCTCGGCAATACCCTGATTACCAATGTGTACATCTGTGGGATGAAAAAGCAACTCCGGAATCGTAAACCTTTCGTTATTCATACGCAAAATCTGAAATCGAAACGTATGAAGTTTAAAAATTGGCATTGTGTGCTTAATTAGTACTTGCAACGACTGATGTAAATCGTAATTGCATTTAAAAAAAATTTAACCTGCTCATTTTGATCTGATTTCTTATCCATCTCAGTTTTTATGTAACCACGACGGATGTTGGTATAATCTGGTAATACATAGTCCCTAACTATAGTATTCTCGGGGTATTTCTTTTTCGCAATTTTCATGTCAGCCATGAAATCGGAAGAAACAAAGCAAATATCTTCTTTAACTTGATTCATTAAATAAGTTTCATCTAGAACATGCAGTTGTCTGAAAAAGATTATATTAGAATATAGATAATACGTACATTCATATAAACAACACGACACCAGCAGTGACCAACATTTTAACATTATAATCACTAATCACAATCACTACGAAGCATGCCCATTTTAAATATACATAAATATCGTTATATAATAATCGTTGAATCGTTATAATTAATTAAATCCTTACCGATATGATATAACTTCTTTTAAATAATTGGTTAATGCTTTGCCTCCCACGTTTATCCGTCTAACACAGTTGCTGACTCGTCTTCCGTTTACAAAAGGAACGATATGAGTAAAACTGTAACCTGAATCAATTACTAGCGTGCAAACACAATTCTCTTTCCCTAATGCAAAATTGTGATCCGCCAGGTGAGCAGCTAAAAAAAACAAGATTTACGAATCACACATTAAAAATTAATATTCAAGATTATCGATGCACATAACACAGTGGCAATCACCTGTAGTTCTGCACACTCCTTTAAATTCATATTCTTCGAACAGAAATTCACACATTGCCTCCTGAATGTGCGTAAAGTTAAATTGAGGCTCTGTGACGAGGATATTACTCTCTGTTGGATTGATATTCATGCACTCGTTTCCAAACGCATAATCCCAAATGGTTTTTTCCAAGTCAGGATTCACCATGTAGCCCTTCAATATCAATGTTAAATAATCAAATTAAACAATAAAACCTTCCTGGTCAAATAAGGTAGATCAGGCAATTTGACGTAATTACCTTCTGAAACGGAAGCATAAAAAATAAGCCTGAGGTATCCCTGCAGTCATCGATTTGGCTTCCAATAAAAGGTCGTCGTCTCTCACTCTTTGTTTTCGTTATACAATTAGGGATAATTCTGTGGCGAATCAAAGCAAAATCCCAAATTAAACACCTTGCAATGCATGAAGTCAAATAAATTGTCCATGTCTGGCCTATTCCAGCCCAACATTCTCTTCATAATCCCAAACCCTTTTGAAAATCAAGTAAACTGAAAAATTCCAAAACCATTTACAAATGGACATACTTACCTAGGCTTGGTGTCAGAAGCCCACCCAAGTTTCATGGTATAAGCACCATTATCTAGTACAAGAACTGGAAGATTTGCCGGCGAGATTCCGGAATTAGGTGACATGATTTTTGTTTACTCAAAAGCTACGAACCCTTCACTGAAATCAATCGTCTAAAAGTCTCCGGCCCGAGTGTAATTTTACTTTCCTTGTGAAAATACCTCTCACGGTATTTTTTGTACAAAAACGAGATATCAACCGATATTAAAGACTTACATTAAATTGTGAACTGACGCAAAATAACACGTATAATTTTTGAGTAGTATTATAAATTACAAATTATAAATGAAAAAACTCTTTAATAATGATAACAAAACAACAATTAGCTCGGAGCAACGTACATTAGCTAGCAATTAGCTTTAGCGGTCAGACAATTTTACAGCACATTTTTTCAAAAATACGTTTCCCGCCCCAGATGCATCATTTTTTTTACTAGAGCATTATAGTATAATGGTTATACACTGCTTCCTTTTTTGAGCGGAGTTTTTTAAAACAAGCGAGTAAGCACACGACAAACAAAGTGTGACGGAAACCTCTTTCCTGTACAAAAGGCCCAATGGTGTCGACTTCCTCTGCAAGAATACATATCAACAATAAACGATGAAAATATAAATATAAATATAATAATATAATAGGCTTTCTATTTCAGCTCCAAAGATTCCCCGAAGAATCTTGCAATTGAAGTACAATTTTCATTTAATTACGTCCGCTGGATTAATTTTAAAACAAATGAACATTTTTAAAACACTTTGATGCTTTAAGTACGCAACCTCTAATTGTAAGTAAGTAAATTCCATTTCTCCAGCGAAAAAATCATGTCGGAATTTTTCGACCAAACTTCGTCAGCTGACGCAAAGATTGTGTATTAATAATCAAAAAATACACTTTCTGGCGAACGGAGGCTAAAATTGAGAAAATAAAAAATGGAGCTAGACAGTTTAATATGTTCTCGCCGAGTTTCATGAAAATCCAATTATTCGCGGCCGAACGCCAGCGTACACGGCGAAGAAAACACGGTTTTTGGCGATTTTCCGGCGAACCGAGAACTAAATCCGGAAGAATAAAAAATTGGGTCTAGAATCATTTCTTTTTACGTGCCCTCGCCGAATTTCATCAATACAGTGATAATACAATGATTAGCGGCTGTGCCCTAGCCAAAACGCAGCCAAAACGGCGAATAAGTTGCTGCGGTGTCCCTTGAGGTGGTCACAGAGTGACAGAATAAAAAAAATATTATGACGGTTCAAAATTCCGACATGATTTTTTCGCTGGAGAAATGGAATTTGCCTACTTTCTGTAAAATCATCTAATTTGTCCAAAAACTGGTCGTTTAGATACGTATACCTCAAGAACATAACTGCGCTGCGCAGACGTGATAAAATTATGTAATTCCCTTACGTAATCTATATAGACATGTATTTCTCCCATTATGGAAAAGCAAAAAAATTACAATGACATTATGTCAGTATATTCCATGCATAATGTAATTGTACAATAAGTCCAGCGTTGCTCGCGCCGAAAATATAGCCTATAATATTGTGCACCTGTTTCGAGGCGCAAATCGCGATGAATTCAGCAAACATGTTTTTTCACATTCTTGGATAAAATATACAACAATAAGTTTCCGCAGCCCCGCTAGTATGCAATATTAGGCAATAAGGCAACCCTATACGCATTTGCAACTATTAGGATTAGGATCGTTCATCTAACAACGTGGCCCGGATTTTTTAATTTCAAACAAGGCGAATGTGCATTGAATTTTCAAAGTTTTATCAAAGTATAGTCCAGGCAAAGGGTAATTGATCTTGACATGAAAATATGATGTCAAGACCCCTGACCTCCCGTACCAGTCCCTTCACTGAAAAAACCACGGATCTTTAACATTACAGATATACGTGTGTACGGAATGTACAGCGAACACGTTATATAGAAGAACGTTTTAAATCTATTTTGGTCTCCAGAAGCAGAATAAAGCAACGATTTGGTGGAATTTTCTCGTTTTTGAAATTGGCGCGGAAAAATAAGGCCACAATTTGGTCAATTCCTGCTTGGTTTGAATGGGAATATTTCCTTAGTTTCTACGCACAAAATATGCTGGTCCCGTTTTGAACTGTTGTGGGATCATAAAATTTTTGTTCTAAGACCAACAAATCGATTTGTTCATTTGAATTGTGATTTTTAACTTTTAAAAAACGCTACAACTTGGTTAACCTTAGTTGAATCGGTATGTATCTCGCAATCTCCACGCGGCCTTCTTACACAAAGCCCCAAAGTGATCATCTCACCAAAAACAATTCGCATACCTAATACCTATCTCTGATTTCAACGCTATATTCGTTCGTGAGTATCGTGATACATTTTTAATAATAATGTGTATACAATTTTAATCCGGGCTTAACCCATACACATAATTAAAAAAGTGGGGGGAGGGCTGATAATTTTTCGTAATAATTATTTTAATAATTAAACAAATGTATAATGTAATTAAACCGGTCAATTGTTTCTGTTGCGGATACTGACGAGTGATGCCATTGCAGTGCTGTCGGGATCTACTTGCTTATGTTATTAATAAAAGTATGTA